>VYZT01019210.1:22874-65624 GCA_013400735.1 Pomatostomus ruficeps | reverse complement strand
GTACTTGGTTCCACAAATTATTCTGTTAACTAAACTCAAATTAACTAGGTAGTTAAGATGCTACTCAAAATGATTGAAGGTGTTTGGACTGAATACCACATTATTTATGTGTGTTGAAAGGTCTTTGGGCTAGAACATTTTTGGATCTAATTTCCAAAAACATTTCAGCATGTACTGAAGTTAAAATATGTGGTCACTGAAAACAGTATGTTCCAAATGCTTTGAGTGACTCAGAAGAGAATCAAAATGATTCAGTAATTCCCATGCAACTCACAAAAATGAGCTTGGACATTTCAGCTAAGATTATAGTCCTAATTAAGACACTGGTTAGATAGGATTTTCAACAAAAAAATTCCGTGTGGTCTGTTGTATCGTTCAGCCTTGTAGTCTGGATCCATACTTCACTAGCCAGCTTTGTACCCTGCTACTCTGCTGCATGCAGCTACACCATATGTAGAAAGTATGAAATCTGTGTGGCCCACATTCAGTTCTCTCAACATCTCTGTGGAATTCATCCCTATGGAAGGGTTTGAGTAGCACTGTACACTATAATTAGTTTTTTGAATGAGAAAAAAATTAATGAGTGATAAAAAGGTTTTATTCAATTTTGTATATAGAATTTATTGCATTTTTTGCTTCTTTGTTGGTTTTTTTTTTTTTTTAGGGAGATCCTGGGGATTCAGGGTTCATCGGTTTTCCAGTAAGTAATGTTACAGTGGATGTGATAAAGTGTCAACAGTAACTAATATCAGAACAACATTTATTGATACTTGGTGGGGTTTTTTATTTAAAGGGATCTCCAGGTACGCTGGGTATTCAAGGACCTGTTGGTCCAAGAGGACCGCGAGGAAGACCAGTAAGTATATCTAAATTATGTTCTCTAGAAAATTAACCAAACAGAAGAATTACCTCAGAAAGTTCCATCATGTTGGATTGTAACCTAGGTTACAAATAGCAAGAAGGTGTCAATGGACATAGAATCTTCTAAAAAGCTGTGAGACACTGATTCTACAGGGAGGAATATTGCAGAAAGAGGTATAGGGGTTTTTGCCCTGTGCTGTCAGAGGCTTTTGATTCATATTGTATTTTTTTAACCTCCTTGAAACATCTCCCTACACTGAGTTTCTAGAAATATCATTACTTGAATATGTTATCTTTTCTGCTCATAAGGGGTATGTATATTAGCTTTCCACACTTTCCACAGGAGACTAAATAGTATTTAGAATGCAATTTGATTTTTAAACTATTTTTCAGTAATTTTTTTCCAAAGTCATCATCTACAGCATTGACATTGACAAGTGTTGCAGTATAGTTCTTTGAGAAGATCATGTTCTCTCCAGATACCATTTTCTACATTTCTTATTTCCATGGTTAATAGTTTTATGGGTAAGAAGCAGATACTAAAATTCAATGTATTTCATTTTCTTTAAGCTTGTTTTATTTTCCTTTAACACAACTTTGTAGCATTTGCTTTTTTTCTTTGTTTTGTCAAAATTTACTTTGGACCAGCTTTACATCCCTGATCTGAGGGTAAAAAATTAATTCAGGACTTCTCACTCACAGCCTCCATAGCTGTTTTCAGGGACATCCTGTCTACCCCCTCCCCACTGCCCCCCCAAAAAACCCAAACTAAACCAAACAAAAAAAACCCTAAATCCACAGCTTGCTAAACCTTTCAAAGTTCATTTTCTACACTGGCCTGTTTTATCACCTGGAGTAAACTTTACCTTTTCTTTCTCCACTGGTTCTCCTGAAGGGAAATCAGTCCTTTACTTGCTCTTTCTTTAGAGCAAACCCCTAGAAGTTCATGAGTTTCACACGGGAGCCCAGCCTGCAATGACTCATATTCCCAGTGCTCTTTCTTGGATGTTAGGAGTGCTGTGAACCACACATTTACTGAGCCGCAGCACTACATCCCGCTGGTTACCATATTGGCAGCATCCCTTTTGAGCAAAATACATCCAACTTTATTTACTGCCTCTAAAGCTGTGACTTGCCTGTGAGAGAGACCTGGGAGCATTTCACAGGTCAGACTTTACATCATTGCTCTTCTCCAAGTCCTGGGTAGTGCAGGAAGGCAAGCATGGATCCCCCAGGTCCCTGCAGCCTCTCCAGGCCATGGGATACCCTGTGCCGTGCATCGGCCCAGTAGAGCAGGCAATAGCTCACAAATTACTTGACTAACCAAAAGTGATTCAAATCAGGGTTTTTTCAGGACAAGTCTAGTGTTTGTGCACACAAAGGTACATAGCAAGGCAGAGATGCCTAAAACGTTTGGGTTTCACCTGAATGTTACTGTCTTTTCCTTGCAGGTTTGGCTTGATTTTGCATAATGCAGCTAACATCCCCTTCAGGGCTCAGCAGGTGGACAGTTCCATCTGCAACCTTGTCTACTTTCTATGTCACTCATTCACTATTTTCTCTGAACAGTTCATGCTTCTTATTCACCCCAGCTTCCCCTCATTTGACAGAGTTTTTAATGTGTAGAGCCCTTTGGAGCCTGTTAACTACCATAGCTGATCAAAGCAAGGGAGGTTGTCTCTTCAATTAATGGCTTTCCTACCTCTTGTAAGCCTCCGGCAGATTTATTTCCTGTTTCAGTTTCATTTTTCACTATCTTCCTTTGATTTCATTCTGTACAATCCCAAATAGGTAATCTGAGATGCCTATGGTAGTTGAACCCCCTTACAGACCAATACAGTACCAAGACAGCAGCCCAATGAAACACTTAAGGATGTGCTTAACATTAACTAGGTATGAGCTTAAAATGTTACTAAGTCAGGATCCAAAAGCACGAATTCTTATTACTTGTTTTCATTAGGTCTAGGCTGGGTAACTGTCACTGAGTTCAGAAGGATTACAATGTGGTTTAGGAAGGTATTTTTCAAACAGTGAATACAGCTAATATAGTAAGAATAGCACATGGGATGCTGAGGAATACACTGCCTAGTAACTGTATACTTACATTCCAGACAGAAAGTAAGTAACCTCCTGCATGCATTGATTAGAAAGCAACAAGTAACTTGCTCTCCCCTACTGTACTTCCCCAGGGACCACCAGGACCCCCAGGGCCCCCAGGACCACAAGTAAGTCTTTGTGTCAGAGTTGCTAATGTTGATTTTGTATTGCTGAGGTTTATCCAAGACCTACATGAAGGCAGTAAAAGAAAGAACCACGGGCTGCACAAAAGACTGTGTAGCACAAGACTTTCAGTGTTGGCTGCATACCATGGGAAGTTAATCTTACACTGGGATTGCCTGCCCTGGAAAGATTAAACCAGTTCTAGAGCCAGATTTAATTTGCTACTGTAATCACAGTAGCTTCCCATGAACAGAGGATCCTTGCAGTCTTCACAATATTCAATTTTATCTCCATGGAAAAAATATATGAGTTCATTGTTCCAGCCCATTTAGATGTTTTTATTTAGCATTCAAGGCTATTAAAAATCTTGCAAAAGAAATGCTTGATCGTTTCATGACATTACTCAGTGGATGACTCAAAGAAGCACTGGTAGCAGGAGATTTTAAATAGAGTTGGCTTTCTAAAAGTTTAGGTCTATAAAAATACTTCTATATTTATAAAGAGTCTTCAAGGTAAACCTAGACTATTATTTGATTGCGGTTCTTCAGTGGTGTCCTACAGACTTGTAAGCCTGAAAAGGCCTTTAAGCGTGTTGAAATTTGAATTCTAGATTAGGTTAGCGTTGTACACTTGGTAAATATTGACCTATTGTTTTTGCAGGGCAACAGGGGCCTTGGCTTCTATGGAGAAAAAGGTGAACAGGTAAAGGAAAACTAATGAATTAATATCACTACTAAAGGGAAGGTTGATGTTACCTGCTATTTATAAATGAACCTATTTTAAATACTCTCTTCATTTGCAATTGCATTATATAAGAGAAAAATGAAGTATAGGTCTGAAAGTGATTATAATCTCTATAAGCAACATCATAGCTGAACTAACCCCTACATGTCTAAGTCTCTCTGTGCTCTCGTTTACACTGACACAGAAGTAACACTCCTGAAATTTATAAAGCCAGGCCAGTTTATATAATGCAATAATCTTCCAGCTGTTATGCTGGAAACATACAGTTGCTGTATGTTAACCCAGCACAAAATGAATTTACCTTGCCATCAATTTATTTGGTGTGGTTGTATATGGTTTAGAACCATACTCCCAGCGGGGAAAATCTGTTCTGCTCCTTTGATTGCAGTGTCCTAGAGCCTGTGCTGACCAACAGCCTGACCAGGTGTTACAGCTCTTACTAAATGTACCTCCATGCTTTTCTTGCAGGGCCCCCCAGGTCCTCCAGGTCCACCTGGGCTTCCTACAAGAGAACTGATGGGTGTCCCTTCTGACAAACACAAGGTAACTAAGAGGGTATTTTTCTGAAATAAACAAGGAACTAAGAGCTCTGCAGTATCAAAACTAAAATATTGTACAAATGTGCTTTAACATATAGAACTTATGAGACTTTAATACATCAGAGAGAAACCTGCTACTTTCACCAACTTGGATCGTGAAGTATTTATTGAGACTATGGTGGCTAAAGTAATTCAGAAAGTACTTCTCAAGTTGGGCAAACTTTTTCTTTTTGTTGAAGTGTGCAACTACTGGCCATCAGTCACATCTCATTTTACAAGCAGAAATGCCTGCTGAGAAACCATTACTGTGTTTGTTTTAGTAACTTATCTGTGTGATGCAGATATTTATACACTCAGAGTTAAGGCTTATTCATACATATTGGAGAGATCCCCACCCGCGAGATGAAGTTTGTTCTCATCTGTTGCTCCATGGCTGGGAGCAGAGGTACTCCTACACTGTATTGTGTATATTCTGTATTATACTTCATCCTCCAGACCAGTGATTTTTCATCCCATATTTGAAGTTAGAAAGTTTATGTGGCTCATATGATTTCTTCAGTAAGATGAGTAAATTGCTATGATACTGGAAGATCTAAAAACACCTTAAATACTTTGCAGTCTGCGTTAAGTAACATACATGCTGGGATTTTAATGACTAAGCAGAGATGCCCACATGTGAGCTACTTACCTGGAGAGCTGTTATATTCAATGGAGATGTCATCAATACAGAGAGTGGACTTGAGGTCATGATTTGTCTTACACTAACAGGAGCTCTTGATCAAACAATTCATAGATAATGAGTAGGTAACAATGGGAGAGTGTGCATTTATTTAAAGGCATTACTTAGGCACTCACCACCCAGACAGCTCCTGAACAAGCCTGGAAAGAGGTGGGCATTCACATTCCTAGAGACCTTCTCAGAAAAATTATCAAATATTTTTTTAAAAACAGCTTAAAAAACTTCTTATGAAAGCATGCATTTCATTTGAGAAGTATATGAATAAAGAACAGCACAAGAGTAGTGGTTTTTTCTCTTGATCATTCATTTTGTGTTGTATAAAAGTTATTGAAATGTAAATGGGAATGCCAAACCTATCTGAATATTTTTTCTTTATTGTTAGGGTGAAAGAGGAGACCCTGGGCCAAGAGGGGAAGCTGGAATTCCAGTAAGTCATGTGGAGAAGAACAAAGACAAATAATAATATTGGAGTTAATACTTGTGCACTCTTCACTGATGTGATGGAGGGTAGATATGAAACAATACAGATGTGTTATAAGCAGAGACACCAGTTCTAATGCTTCAGAAAAACTGAACAACTTGATGTATAATAACTCCACAGCACAATCAGTTGTTCTCATACTGGTTTACTGAAATAAGATTTTCCCTCACAGGTTTTTAATTTTAGTTTTAACTATTAATAATCTCTTTACTAATTCTTTTGATCTATGTTTTAAAATTTCACTATGTTTCATTAAATAAGAATGTATGGAATATTTTTTAATCCTTTTTAGTCTACTCTCCAGCACATACAGACTTTTTGTCTCTTGTTTTTTTAGATCTGTTGAGTAAGTGGGTAGTAATCCCATATGTTGCTGTATTGTGTAAAGCTGTCAACCCAGCTTGACTGAACATGGTTTAGTTATAACTCACAGACAACCTCTAGACTGACTAAATAGCTTTGCTATTGAATGGTTCCTTTTGACTTCCCAGAGGGGTTTAAAACACAGTCTTTACCAAGCAGGGATGCCTCACTGAGCATTTTGCAGAGTTTTATTTTCTCAGATGGTCTGGTCAGCAGCTCCACAAGGTTATGGGAGAAGGTCACAGCGTGAGCCCTGATGCCCTCTGCGTGCGGTTGCTAGCCAGTTCCTCAGCTGCTGATCATATTTTACACATGTAGGACTTTTTTTACTCATTAGGAAAACTGTAGATTATATGCTGATATAGCAAAAGGGGATATGTGTTTCTACCCCTCTCTTTTTTTCTGTATAGTAGGATGGATAGCAATATGCCCATGTTTGCCAAACAGCTCTCTGACGCTACAGTTTGGGCATAAGCTGAGTTGCTTAATTGGTTTTATAGCTGAATAATTACTTTGGCTCTTCTTCAGGGCTGCAGACACAGGAGAAATAAAGGAGATGATAGGAGGGAGACACTGTCCTCTCTCTAATGGCCTGCTCCTGCTATTGTAATGAAGCAAGCATGTTACACTTCATTATAAGGACAACAGTTCTTTCACATGCAGCTATTATTAGATTATCCTTGTGTTACAATGATGCTTTCTTCCTGTTTAGCTTCCATAAAACAGTGTTGTCATTTTTTTGCACATAATGAAGAATTATGTTGAACTGATGTGCAGTCTTTCCTAGGGTGTACTTCTCTTTGCTCCTGAAAAAGGTGAAGAAGGGGTAATGGGCTACCCGGGACAAAGGGTGAGTCGCTTATTAAAGGTAGAATTCACTCAGCTGCGTGTGTGGATCTGAGCTGAGAGTTTGCCTTCTGGAACAAAACACAGATGAACAAACTGTAGAAATTATAGTTCTTCAGAGCAGTAGTTCTGGCCAGCTCAGAAGTGCCTGAAGCAGGAAAGCGAAAAGGCCATTTTGAAGTGGTGGTTCCTTGTAGCATCTGTGAATGCTTGTTTTGGGGCAGTGTTTCTGAAGTGCCTAAATAGAGTGAGAACGGTACCGAGAATATATTTCATAAAAAATCTCAGTCATCTTTAAAATCTTTTTGGTCAATTTACAGTTATTGATTAAGAGAGAAAAAAATCAAGTACTGGATTAGATTTCAGACCTGTTGTTTGCACCATACAAAAATCTAATTTAAAACATATCTGAAGTGTAACTGTTAGAGTTTCAAGCTGTTAGATTTCTTTTATTTCAGAGTTTCAAGCTGTTAGATTTATTTTATCTAAGAAATAATAATGGTTCTTTGCCATGAGGATGTTAGAGTGTCATTTTATATTGTTAATTTTATTGTACCTCCATAGGGACTGCCTGGCATCAATGGTTTTCCAGGACTCAGTGGAGAAAGAGTGAGTATTTCATACAAGACTGTTTTTTCTAACACATATGTAGACAATCTGTCTGAAAAGTAAACTGTGGAGGACAAATTCTGTCTGAAACTACACTAGCTGTAGTCTAACAAATATCATCTGGGTTCATCTATCATTGTAATTTTGGGTCAGTTATTTTTCTCATCGGTAAGAAAAGAAAATTACCCTATAATTAAAGTCTGGTTTTGCTGAAACCATGAGCATCTTTTGAGAGCACTACAGGGAGGTGTCACTTTCATCGTTCCCATTACTGTGATTATGATTTCTGTAATTTTCTTCCTACAAGCAGAATTTTTTTTTTTAATAGCTTTACTGCAGATGTGATTGAGATGTATGGTTATCTTGGATATCACAAATGGAGGAGAGATGGAAACTGATAAATATACCAGTTATATCTCTGTCCCCATGGAAACACACCCAAATATTTAAAATAGCATTGTGTCAGACAGAGACTTTCTGTTTGGTCTCAGTAAAAGGCTCCTTCAGTCAGCATTAGAAATTGCTTCCATGAGGTAAATAGCTGTGGGATGCACGATTTTTCCATGCTTTGCCATCTTTAGTTGTTTAAAGATTTGTTCTGCCACTAAGGCATAACAATAATAACATGAAACACATGGGACATGAAAGTACACGAAATCTGAAAAATAGCATTTGCCCAGATATTCAGTCCTGGTGGTGTGGAAGGGAATTGCTGTTGGTAATACATGCATGGAGAGCCTGATGCAAAACCCATTAAAGCCCACTGGTTGACCTTAACATGGGTTCATGCTCCAGTCAGATGTGAACAGTGGCTGCCCCTTTTTGAGGATGAATCTTGGCAATAATTTTAGCAGAAGGTACACTGGTTTGGATGAACTATCATTGTATAATGTGTGTGTGAGAAGGGACACCCTACTCCGGGTGCTATTCACAACAACCTCCTTTTTGTTGATTTTTGAGTGATTTTATTCTTAAGAAAGAAAGAAAGAAAGGTCCTGCTAGCACACAGAGGAAGTTGCAGTTAAGTAGGAAGCTGCTGGCTTTGCTTTTAGACCACCAGCTCCACCTAGTGTAGAGATTTTACACCTGATAATCAAGAGGGCTTCTTTTGCGATGGTGTGATGTACAGTTGCCATTATGGAGAAGTCTGAAACAGGTGGTTGGGTTTGTGGCATCTTATTGAGAGCTGTGGTACTTGTAGTACTTCAAAACTGCTTCAAAAGTGACTTACAGAGGTGGTTATTAACATTCAAGTTCTGGGCAAGAGTTGTACCCGCTGTGAGACTTGAGAGATGCTAAGATTTTAAAAAGCTGACTAATAATCTAAGTGTGAATTATGCAAAACTACTGGTTTCAGAAAAACTGTGTTAATTGACATCAGTTGTTGACCTGGCCATTGTTTTCTACTAAAAGCACGCCTTCTTAACACCAGAGTACTACTTCTCTTTCCAGAGTACTCATAAACATTTTCTGGAGAAAAAGAAGTTGTCAAAGAGCTGAGTAAAGCACACAGAAGAGATGATCTCACCTGTGTCAGCCTCTCTGAAAGCTGCTGTTTTCTGTGTTCACACCATCAGCTGAAATACACTCGTGTGATAGGATGGAACATGTTTTACTGTACATGTTTTAGTCCACCTGCTTTGAATCTCACACCTTTTAAAATAATGGAATGGGCAGGATCTTAAATATTATAACATTTTCTAGGGTAGGGATGGAACATTTTCTCAGTGATATGACATACCTGAGGGTGGGAGAGTAGGGGGAAGGCACCTTCAGGGCTGCTCATGAGTTCTTCTCATTTAGCTGGGGAATCCTTCTTCAGCCAGTCTCCAGCCACCTGGAAAAGAGGAAAAAGGACCTGTGCACTTCAGTGCTATTTCACTGCTCACTGTTTCCATTCCAGTGAAAATATGTCCATTTGTTATGATTCTGACTCATTTAGTTTTCTTGCAGCAGGCTGGTGTGTTCTGGCTGCCTAGCCCATGTGTCTTGGGGTCTGCTGGCACGGAGGGGATCCTCTTTCTCCTCCTCCACCCTACAGCATCCATGGAATGGTGTGAGTGCAGGTGCTCCTTCCATCTGCACCACTGCCAGCGATGGCAGAGCCTGCAGCACAGCAGGTCCCTCTGGCCTTTGGCAGGAGTTAGGCTTGGTCCAAGAGGTGGGACATCAAAACAAAAGGAGCCTTATTGGTGTTACAGGAATTGCTACAGACGAAATAATTTTAGTCTCTCTCTGATAAAGGGAAAGTCAATTATTTGTATGTGTGTTACAGGGTTTTCCAGGATTTGATGGTCCCCCTGGTGGGTATGGTCCCAGAGGAAGCAAGGTACTGCTTTACTTTGCTTTGCTAGAAGCAATAAGCCAGATGTCATCTTTCTTTTCTTTTCTGTTATCATGTAGTAGCAATTGTGTCTGTTGTCATTGTAGAACCGGTTATGTGGTTTGTTAACTTGAAATCTTTGAAGTTTCTGAAATGTCATGTCAATGCCTTTGGAAGCTTGGGGGTTTCTGTTTCATTGGCATACTTTCCCTATTAAAAGGAATTCTCTAGAATAATGTGCTTGGTTGTGATGCTTCAACTTCTGTTAACAGGGGGAGCCTGGCGAGATGGGTCCTCCAGGGCCAGACTCCTATTTCCCTTCCCGCATCCCAAGGAAAGGTACATCTTCTTTGCTTAGATTGTTTATCTTAGCTGTTTTACTACCTTCTGCATAGATCAGAAGCATGACATTCTGAGAATTCAACTCCCAAAAAAAAAAGTGTAAGTGTTTTCTAAGTGTTCCAGAGGCTGTAATTGCCTTCCAAGAGAGTGCCCTAATCACCTTTTTGCAGGTAGGTGGTTTCTTTGTCTCTCCTGCTGGAGCTGGATTGCTACACAAAAGGCTTCCATGCATGCCTGTATCCACAGAGAAGGAAGCAAGCAAAAAAACATATGACTTTGTTGTGCAGTGAAAGGAAGAATGTGAGTCTGTCTTCTGTGTCCTGTTTCAGACTTTGGATAAAGTGCAGTAGTGGCAACACAGCAGAGAACATTCTTATCATCTAATATAAAGACAGAAAGAAAGACAGAAAGATAGAAAGAAAGAAAGAATGAAAAAGAAAGAAAGAAAGAGAAAGAAGGAAAGAGAAAGAAAGAAAAAAAGAAAAACCCACACAATTAAAAAGCCTTGAGGAATAGAAGAGTATTTTTTTCCTTTTTTAAATTGACAAATTTCCGTTGTGATCTTTTCACTAAGCTTATAGCACCCAGTGTCAGTTGTTCTGCAGAGCTGTGGTGGCTCTGGCTGGCTAGACTAGAAACACATAAAAGGTGATAGCAGTTTGCCAAGGCCAAAACTATTCAAGGGAAAGTGCCAGCACACAGCAAGCGTGATCACATGCGATTGCCCTGGCCTTTCTCCTCATACCATAGAGTTTACTAGTCTTGTTGAAAGCCAGAGAGACTAGCAATGAATGGTTCCCTTCCTCCCACAGAAAGGGGGTAAGAGGCCCAGAACATTGGTCAAATCACCCCAAATACCCTGCCAACCTTTTAGAAGCAGGAGGGACTCTGTAGTGAGAGAAGGAAGCAGGTAGGGGGCTGAACAGACCACGTCCTCTACTATCTCTGCTCTTTGAAAAGAGCACGATACTTTCTACAGGCAGTAGCTGGGCCCAGGCAGATGCTTTTGGTAGTGGGAAGCAAAGGAAAGCTCACATATCACACATCTGTTACAGCAGAGACTTTCCGTAGGAAAAAGAGGGGCTCTCCTCAAAGCACTGCTCTGCTGTGCTTCCCAGGAGCAATGAAGCTCTAGCAGCATATTAGTAAAAGCTGAGAGATGCTATCTTTTCTTCCTGGGCTTGGTGGCTCCACATCATTCCTGTCAGTCCATTTCTAAAGCTACCTTTTAGAAACTGTGTAAACGCTACTACTCTGAAGAACTTTAAGATTCTAATGCTTGCTTTTTAACAAAACAGCAGCATCACACTAAAACATTTTGTGGAATGGGGAATGTCTTTCAGGTGCAAGAGGTGATCCAGGCTTCCCAGGTGTTTCAGGACTCCCAGGAGACCGAGGAGAGGAGGGAGAGCGTGGCTTGCCTGGTCTTCCTGGATTTTCTGATGGTAATACCCAGCAACACATATTCTATCAGCTTAACTTTATAGAAAGCTTTGTCTGATACAGGGTCATGGTGGGGAAGATTTTTCTGCTGATCATGCCATACACAGTGCAGAGTAGTAGATAATAACTGGGGGGGACAAAAAACAGGAGAGGAGCATTTTCCTTTGGACCAATGGGACTATTGAAAAACTACTGAAATAGAGGTGATGACAGAGCCTTGGTTCAGTAACTGCTATTGATTTACTGAAGTGAAAAGTGCAGGTACCATTTTTGCTCTGTGCTAAATATGTCCATTTTTCCTTGCATGTTAGATGCAGTTGTATGAACTTTCTCTTCTGTTACATTGCAGCTCTTTAGGCAGCCCTGTTAAGAAATTGTTTTGAACTTCTTCCCTGCTTCTGTTTCAGCGGATGGGGATAAGCCAGGCTTACCTGGAGAAATGGGACCAAAAGGTGAAAAGGGTGAAATAGGATCTCCCGCTTATTATGCGGGTCCACCTGGGCTTCCGGGGAAGGACGGCGCACCGGGACTCCGCGGTCCACCGGGTCCCGTTGGAGCCCCTGGTAAGTGCAAAAAGAGAGATGATGAGAACTCACAGGAACATCCTTGGTTATTCTGAAGACAGCTGTTGGCAGGGCAAAGTGAGACATTGACAGAATGAAATGAAATGAAATGAAATGAAATGAAATGAAATGAAATGGGAGGCGGGGAGGACACGCAGAGAAGTCTTATACACTCATCAGTGAAGAAAAGGTTTGCATGATTTTTAGACAGTCCTGGCAACATTTGAAAGAATGGAGAAAAGGATGTGCGGGAGGTGATCCAGAGTAAGCTGTTTGTGCTAATGCAAAGTAGGTTGGGCTGAGTGAGAGGAGGAATTCAGTGTTAGAGAGAGCAAAGAATGGCAAGGATTGTCTGCCACAGCAGATGGAAGTTACTGAGAATGGGTGTGAGAAGCTGTAAGAAGATGGAGAGAGGAAAAGAGAAGGGAGTACTCACAGCAAGCTGGTTAGACAGTAACTAACATTAGGGGAAACTGGGGAAAATGCATTGCAGGTCAAAGAAATAGGGATGAAAGAGAAAAAGAGAATCTACAGTAGATTAATTTATATTTTTATTTAATTAAATTTATTTAATTCTAGGTGCTCTCTTTGGATTAAAAGGACGGGAGGGAGCACCAGGTAGATTTGGTTTACAAGGTTTCCCTGGGCCAAGAGGACAAAAAGGACCTAAAGGTAGGTTATAACAGATAACTCAATTGATGATATGCTGTTATGCATTATGTAAAGCCACCACTGTATTGAGTCTGAGTTTACTGAACTATGACATGCGTGAGGGCTGATGAATTTGATCTGGGGCTAACATGACAAAGAAACACTGTGTTGGATTCATGTCAGAAAAAAAAAAGGAGTCATTTTCTCAAGTATTTGAGAAACTACTCAAGTATTCTCAAGTCTATATATAAGATGGATACAGCTGCACATTCTGTTCGTTGTTGATAGAGCTTTCTTTCTTCTCTTTCCAATCTTTTCCTTAGGTGAAGAAGGGGACTGCAGTCAATGCCTTTTGGGTGAGGAACGCAGAAGGGGCTCTACTGGCCCTCCTGGCCCTCCTGGCTTTCCAGGACCCCCTGGCCAGCCTGGAAGGAAAGGAGAACCTGGTGATCAAGGACCACATGGTCTTCCTGGCTACCCTGGAGCAAAAGTGAGATAGCTGTTTCTTTATTGCTTAGTTTTATATGTCTGCTATGAAGAAAAAAAAAAAAATAAAAAACCAAAAAAACCAACAAAACCCCAAGCTATTCTCCATGGAAGAATGATGAAAAATGTGATTTCCTTCCTTCCTTCCTTCCTTCCTTCCTTCCTTNATCATGTTTGACCAAATTCATAATCATAGCCTTCCTTCCTTCCTTCCTTCCCTCCCTCCCTCCCTCCCTCCCCACTTCAGTAGCTCTCATGAGGCTGAAGGCCAAAAATTGTTAGGTAGGAAGTAAGAATAGGAAATTTTGGGAAGAGTCAAAGATTTCCACATAAACCAAAGTCCACCTTCTATCTGAACAAAGCAGAACCCTTTCAGGCTGCTGTAGTACTGAGTGTGATCTGACCATCTAGAAGGGTAACAACTCCAGCAGTAACATAAGGTTGTTGTTTATAGGATGCATATGTCAAACTGATGAAATGTAAGGTTCTTGTTTACAATACATTGTCTTTCTAAAAAACACTATTCAATAACACTGAGAAAAGGGTTTTGCTTGTAATAGTTTGTTTGTTAATTGCACGTAGAGGTGCTGTGCTGTGTGGTGTGCTAACTGCACCATGGCTCCTCACAGGCAGAACTGGCTTTAGTCAGTCACACCTCTCAAGATTTTAGAATAAGTTTTTTGTAATGCTGGCCCAAAAGCTGACTTTGTTTATCAAAGAATTGTAGAGTGCTTCGGGTTGGAAGGAAGGTCACCTTAAAGGTCACCCATTTCCAAACCCCTGCCGTGGGATGGAACACCCTCCACTAGACCAGGTTGCTCAGAGCCCCGTCCAACCTGGCCTTGAACACTTCCAGGGGTATCCACAACCCTTTTGAGTCTATGTACCAGCTCCAGTGCCTTACCACCCTCACAGTGAAGAATTTCTTCCTAATATCTAATCTAAACCTACTCTCTTTCAGTTTAAAACCATTCCTCCTTTCCTATCACTACATACCATCATGAAGTCCAAAGATGTCAGAGCAAACATGTTTTCAGTTAGTGCTTTAGGCTCTTCTGAACATTAAAAAACAAGCTCACTCAAAACTATCTAAAGTTTGAGATGTTTTAGAATTAAAATATAATACAATAAGCTTTGACTTTATTATGGCTCTGTAAAAAAAAGTGGAAAAGATAGGTTTTTTCCTGCAAAAATGCAAAATACTTTTCATAAGAGTTATCCTTTCTAGAAGTCATGAAAAAAATGACAGAAATATTTTCAAAAATATAATCTTGATACTTTGGTTCAAAGTTTCTAAGTTCTACAAGGCTTTTTGCTTTTGAGATTCTTCATTCCAGAATTCAGGTTACTGTAGAACAGAGAGAAGTATAAGCATATACAGACATAGCATAGCAAATTGAAGGTTAAACAATGTAGCTTACATAGTCTTGGTCCATATTCTGTGGCAAAAATCACTCCGTAATTCTTTAAGCATGTTCAACAAGCTACATATGTGGACAGTAAATACACTTAATCTTGATGAGATCTATGTCAGTTTAATGAAAATAAAATTTTATCCCAAGCAAAGGGATTTTTTTCCTGTGGAGAAAGAGAAAGCAGAAGCAGCTGTAAAATATTTTGAAAATACCTGTGTGCTAAATTGCATTATACATAACAACTAAATCTTGATAACAAAAGAAATAGCAATGTGAAGATCATACTATTAGTGCAAAGTTACTGCTGAACACCTCTGCAGTTACATAGTCAGTGAAATAATTCAGCATTATTTTAATTCCTGAGATTTCTTTTGGCTTGAAAAAAAATACGTGTCCAAAAGAAAAAGCTTTACCATGGAGTACAGATTGGTTTCACGCACCAATAAAATGCAGTTTTCAAATATGGCCCAGGTAATGCAGAATTCTTACCATCAAAACTAATCTCCCTCTTCAGACTAACGGAAGTGCAAGCCTGTGTTGTTGTGATGACCTGCAGGACTCTAGCTCATGGAAAGCCACAGCTGCCCCAATCCATCCTCATGCAGAAGGTCCCCTACCACACCACAGAGACCTTGGTCCTAGTTAGAACATATTAATAAAGGTTCTGCACAAGACTGGCATTACTGAAGAAGAAATCACTCACAGAAAGTAACAGGAAAGCAATAAAATTTAAGGAGGCTTTTTTTTAAAGCAGGACAGAAATGCAAATCTTGATACTTATTTCTTAAACAGTTCTGGTTTGTTTTGGGGTTTTTTTAATGTATGTAACACCAGGGATTTTCGGGTCCAGCTGGATTTCCTGGACGGAAAGGAGAAAAGGGAGACTCTTTACATATAACCACAAAAGGTAGAGTGAAGATTCTTATCACCTGTATTTTCCTATTGTTTATACTACTAATGAGAGATTGGTCTCACAGTGCAAGGTCTTCTTTAGGCACTAAAGGAATCCGAGGAGATCCTGGGCTGCCCGGAATCAGAGGTGAAGATGGTTTCCCAGGCAGAGATGGGTTAGATGGTTTACCAGGACAGCCTGGCCTTCCGGTGAGCAACAAATCCAGCAAATACACCACACCCAGTTACTAATGCACTGAATTCTGAGGGCCTGTCCTGCTCCCACAGATAATGATGCACAACTAGACTGGGTTTGCTGGTTATTGATAAATTAAACATCAGGTTTACTGTCAGGGTTTTTAGAATAATCTTTCACTTTTTTTCCGTTTTATTTAAACAACAAGTAGTAGTGTATAACTCATTTAGGCCAGCTTGTGATTACTGGTTACTGTGATTAATGGTTTATTAGTGATTCCTTCTAGTATAGTCTAAGAGAGATTCTCTGTGACTGAACTTCAATAGCTTTGGTAAAACTGTGTTAAAGGAAAGAAAAATATACTACAGTTTTATGTCCTTAAAATGTACATTATGTCATCATATTGCTTGATAGCAACTCACCTAACCATAGCTGTCTAGAAATTAGACATGTAGTCTTTGTTCATTTTCTCACTTCCTTCTATAGCCAAAAGTTAAATACAAGTTCAATGCAAGAATAATTCATGTGGCCCATCATAAATGCTGTTGTGAACCACTGGGATGCTCATATATATCGTATTTGAAGATGGGCAAGAGCTATCAGGCACTCTAGACCACAGTACTTTTACTACCAGTGAAGATGGTACTTTATATTGCTTCTCAAGATAGAAAAGCTTTCTCTAATGATATTTGTAAGGTGTTGATTCTGTAGTGTAGAAATATCACTAGAGGAGCAGACAGAGAAAAAAAAAATCTTTTGGGTGCATTTTTATGTCAGCTTTTCTCAGAAGTAAATGCCACAACAGAACATCTCTAGCAATGCATTTGGTCTCCCCAAACCCACTTACAGCTTTTCAGAAAGGACCCAGAGCCCCTCCACAACACTGATTCATATGGCCCAAGTGCTTTTCATGGGCCAACATTTTTAGGGGAATGTTCCCTCAAGGAGCACTTCTCTCATGCCATTACTGCCATGTGGTCTACATTAAAGTCAGGTTATTTCAAAAATACTTTATTTTCAATGTTGATTTAAAGAGCTGGGATGCAACACTTGAGAAATTGCTGCCTATAAGATGTTATTCATGAGAGTAGTTCAACTGCTGGAGTTGCATTTGTTTCTCAGCAAAGTCAGGAGTGACCACCTGCATTCACTTCCCACAGGGTGATGCTATCAGAGGTTTCCCCGGTGATCCTGGTTATCCAGGTGAATTGGGCCCAAAGGGCTTTCCAGGAGAAGCAGGCCTACCAGGTGAAGGATTTCCTGGTCCAAAAGGGTTCCGGGGTCCTCCAGGTGACCAAGGACAAGCTGGAAACCCAGGACCTCCGGGTCTGCCTGGTCTGCCAGGAGAGCCTGGCCAACTAGGTAAGAGAGACCACTCTGTCGTACATCAGAGCCATGGGAGATCAGCACGGAGTTGTGTGTAGTATTTACACAGCACACTGTTGAAAAGGTAGAGCTTGGTGGGGATTATGTGGGGGAAAAGGAAATGCTGGTATTGTCCAGAAATCTTAAAGAAGGAGATAATTCACACGTCCCAGTAGTTTCATGTCAGGTATTGAAACAGCATGAAGTAATGTGTTAGTGCCAGCAGGTAACATTTTTCAGGTTTCAAGCAGTTACAGGCAATGGAGCAATGTCCTGCCATTGGAAATCCCACAGGCAGTTTTCTCTGATCTTTTCCATTCAACATAATCTTTTAATTGACCAGAGAAAATCATATATCCGCCCTTCAGAGCTCTTCATAGTATCTCTGCAGCTTTTCAAGTCCATTCCAAGCTTAGGAATGCCACGGCTACATTCAGAAAAGGTCAGGCTCAAAGTTTTATTCCTCAACTTCAAGAAGCCTGGCAGAATATTCAAGCTAAAGCAAGCACACGTTAACCTTAACAGTGCATGGGAAACACAGCCCGCTAACTTGGACAGGATAGGTTTTAAGCCTAGATCTAATCAATGTGTGGATAGAGTGTTCCAGTATGCTACAGCAAATCATTTGTGTTGCATGTGCGCATAATACATAAGAGATTATATTATTGGCTGTTTTTACAGGCATTTTGATTAGAATTGAGAAGGGTTTTGTCTTTTTGCAATCTTTCTCATTTAGGTAATAACTGTTTTCTAATTCTTTGCTCACAGACTGTGGGCAGGTCACTGAAGACTTTCCTAGAGGAGATGCAACCGAGCCAATATGGTCAGGTACTGTAAATACAAATGGCTTGAATATCTTTTTAGTCTTATGCTGCTTTTATGGGTTGATACTTTCCTTCTGGTATTTGCTTGGGATGCTCTTGGTTGTAAACTCTTTGAACTTTAGGTCACAAATAACCATACATATACTCTATGTAGCTCTAAAGTAAATTAATCAAATGGAACATTTTCTAAAATTACTGCACTTTTATCTCTACAGTTCAGAGATTCCTCATTTCATTACTCCTGAGTGTTTATTGTAACAAAATAATGATTACTGTGCAATCTATAAAAATAGTACCAGAAATTAGGTGCCCAAGAAAATTTTAGCAACTTCTTTTAAAGAAGAACTTTGAGTGAAGATTTTCAGTGCAGTTTGACATGTAAGAAAAAACCCTTGGATTTTTACAAAAATTGACTTGCTTCAGGGTTATAAACTGCCCATAGGGAAACAAAGTGTTTCTCTTATTCTGAAAAATACAGTCACTCATGAGGCTGGACTACCCTTCCCGTGCTGGTCCAACTGGGCCAGCCACCATAGCCCCTGTAAAATAGGCAGAAGAACATCTCTTGGGGTGGAAATAAGCTTGAGTGCTCCCCTGAAAATGCCACCCATGGCCAATTTCTTTTTTTCAATGAAGAATAAAATTTCTTTTCAAATTAGAAGTTTGCTTGTTAATTTCCTTCACCTCTTTTAATGAAGTTGTCTCAACTGCAGGCACAGAGACACTGAGAGGCAGCATAGGAGCTTTTATAGGGTGACTAACTTTGATATTTTTGCAGGTGCAGGCTGTGTGAGACCACCAAAGGGATCCCAAGGCAAGCCAGGACTGCCAGGAGCCACAGGTAATGTTTTGCCTCCACCTGTGTTTCCCACATACACTACATTTGAGGGCTATCTTGCCATGTCGATTATAGCTGAGCCTTAGCAGACAGCGAGTTTTAAAAATTACATTGGAGTACAGCGTTAACCTGACCCTGCCAGAGACATCCAAGCAGTGTGCAGCCCAGGTGACTTCACCATTCCTGACCTCAGCCTGCCTTTGCTAATGAGTGTCAGCCACAGAACAGAAGGCAGAAAGGACAGCCCATGTGCTGTTCTCCGCATGCAAATAAATAAGAGAATACGGAGCCTACAGGTTTATTGGTGGCGACTGTATTGAGGTCTCTCAGAGCTTACCAGCTGTAAAGACGCTGACAAAAACCGTAGCTGAGTCCTTCAGATTTTGGGAAATGTAAAATTCTTTATGCATCTGTTTCTATGCCCCTGTGCTTTAGCCAAGGTTAGAGATCTGGAGTATAAATTTTAAGGTCGAGCTTTTTTTTTCAGCACAAGGTTTATTATGGCATACATAATTAACTGATTTATCACAGATTAATGGATCTTAAAAGGGAAAATTTTATCTCTGTTGAAGGATTACCTGTGTTTCCTTAGTCCTAATGCCTAAGCTTATTGCTAGGATCAATGCTTCTTGTTTTCTTTGCAATATTTGTAGATTTTTTCTGAGTATGATGATTTGTTTATTCTTTCATTCATACAAGCTTGAAGGTTTTTCTTTCAGTGAGTAGAGTCAGATTTAGCTCCCAGCTGTAAGACTGTGCTGTAACACAAGTGATGCTGGTTTTGTGTGTTTCACATTTTGTATTCTTGGTTGGCTCTTTAACAGATCTTTCTCTGTCTTTGTTAGCTTACATGTTTTAGCAATTTTAAGACTTGTTTTTCATCCTCTCTCTCCAAAACCTGGGAAAGGCCCCTTGCAGAGTCCATTGCAGAACTCTGTTCTTAGCTGCATTTCAGCCCAAGGCAGTTCTGGAACTGGAAACCTGGGAGGAAAAGGACGCATTTTCACAGCTTCTTTTTGTCATAGCTGTGTCAACTGAGTTGTCTGGAGCATCATTCCTACCCACATTCTCCAGAATGACACAAGAGCA
The DNA here is from genome assembly GCA_013400735.1 of Pomatostomus ruficeps. Classification (NCBI taxonomy): domain Eukaryota; kingdom Metazoa; phylum Chordata; class Aves; order Passeriformes; family Timaliidae; genus Pomatostomus; species Pomatostomus ruficeps. The sequence goes on along the minus strand of VYZT01019210.1, from coordinate 45,796 downwards.
CCAACATCTCCTTTACACCATTTGCATTGCCTGCTTAGAGTGATGTGGTTTGTCCACAAGATTTGCGACTTTCTGTTCAGCCAGCATGAAACTCCACTATAGATAACCAAGTCTCTCGGTGTCCTAGGTGCTAATGGCACACGGTGCATCGAGCAAGGAGTTGTCTTTATAGTCTCCCACCCTCATGTCCTTGTGCTCCTTTGAAGTTCCTGGCAACACACACAGCCCACTTGGAGTTACATCTTGGTTATTCAGGAGTCTCAAGACAGCAGTTCAAAGATTGCTGTTGAATAAAAATTTTCAGCAGTTTTCTGTCTCAAACATACAGCTAAAACATTTGTAAACTAAACATTGGCCTAAAATAAAAACTTCTTTCTTGCTGCTGTTTGGCACAACATGTTACGATCAGCTAACATCACATAACGAGTTACTGAAATATGTGGTAAGCAGTGGTTGTATTCTCCCTCTGCACCGTCTTTCTCTCACATGGCTTTTTAATTAGTGCAATACTGAACAGAATTAATGGAAGTCAGTTATTGCAGATAGGAAACAAGACTAAGATGCCATCTGGGTAAGAGGCACATTGGAGTTTTTCACTGAGACCTGAAAGCCTAAGATTTTGATTTCTTTCTGGGAAGTTATTTTTCATATAAGGGAGAGAAAAATAGTCCTGTACAGCACTGTGAAATGTTATGCACACTGCATTGGCTGGTTATGTGCACCTTATTTCTCATCCTTTTAAATGTGTCCTTCTCCCTTTCACAAATGATAGTTAAAATTACAAATAATCATGGTTAAATAATAGAAATTCAGAAAACTGAAGTGGAAAAAAGTATCAAAATCCAAGTGATATTTTCCTTGGTTTGTCATAGTTAAGGGTGGAGAAAAACTTGCTTTCAGTAACGAATAAATGAGTTGTAATTCATGGTGATGCTAAGCAACAACATTTAAAATGTTAAAGTATGTTGTTGACTTACAAGCCTGAGCTGGGAACTTACAAAGTTCGAAGTTCTGGGCAGGGGAGGGGAGGGAAACAAAGCATTCCACAGGAATTATTTTCAAAGAACTTTACAAAAAAATCTTGATCTTAGAATATAGAAAATTAATGAGACTCATGTAGTAAAACTATTACACGGAAAAAAATTATAGTTTTTGAAACATAATAAAGGAATCCTATAAAACACTTGCAGGTTTTGAGATGTTAAAAAACAGTAATATTTGCCCTTACTGAAATGTCAAAATACTGTATCACAAGGAAGTGAGGTATCATTTTAGCTGTCAGGAGAAAAATCAGTATGAACAAGAGGTCAGTGCCAGAAGAATGCTTTTTCAGGGAACATCCTTTCTTGTACTAGGGAATCTCTAGACCTGTAATGTTACAAATATAGTAAGCAGGCTAGTTAATTTGTAGTCATTTTGGGGGATTATTAGATCTAACCTTTAGCTTTACATTTCTGCTTCTTGGTTATCTAAATCAGTCAGCTCTTGTTCTGTGATCAGGTTAGCAGGGAAAGGGATTTTTTTTTTCTTCTACAGCATTTCATCTGTGCCCGTTTCTGTGAACATTCTTTTTTGACATTGCCTTTTGACCTTAATCTAAAAGCCTTAATTCACACAATATTGAAAGGCTCTGAAAGTTTGTGAAACAAATTATCTTCACCCTAGTAGTCTCCATATCATTAGTCTTTAAGTCAGGTTAATCCATGTTTGTGAAAGCACTTAACCTAGATTTTTAGTCCATCTGTTAGGATCTTGAATACTTGTAAAGAGCTACTGTATAGCCCTATTAATTTTTTTTTTAAGTTTCATCTTTGCATTCAGAAACACATCATGATGGTATTTACTACTACCTATTTTACACTATATGCACATTTCTTTTTTGTTTGTTCACATCACACTTTCTTACTTTCTTTTATATAATTTAGGTGCAAAAGGTGCAAGAGGATTCCCAGGTGATCCAGGTCCAATGGGCTTCCCAGGGCTAAATGGTTCACGAGGTGATCCAGGTCGGGAAGGATTCCCAGGTCCTCCAGGTATCTTGAAATAATTAGTCATTCTTTATATACTTTTGACCTTTTTACTGCAGTCACTGAAACACAAATACTTGATTCCAAGTCCATTATCACTTTTCTTCTCTTCTACATTGAATCAATAAGCCATTAGACAAAACTGCTACTTTTCAAATCCAGAAATATTTCTTGCAACTTCCATAATGATGAAAAATTTAATAGATGCCAACCTTCTAAAATGTGCTTTATTGTGCAAAATTATAAATGTGACAGTAAAAATTCATTAAATTCTCATAAAGAACTTCTATAAGATGTTTCAGATTCCAAGTGCATTATACTCACAATGATGATGCAGAAAAGAAGAAAATAACAGTATTATTCAATTTAATTCTTTTCAATATCGGTATAAATGGTACTGGACATATCAAAGTGGAGTACTAGGTACTCACCTTGCACATAAGTAGTTCTGTTCCCAGAGTGTTTGCGAGTGTTCAGTGCCTGTCAGATATTGTGCTAGTCTGTAATAGGTACAGATTTTTTAAATCCCAGGGCTTCTGTGTCCCTCCAGAGGTTCCAGGATGTCCAAGACACATCAGTTCAAGGCACATCAAGACACAAATGTCTGTTTGGAGATAGCAAGTCAGATGAGCCTGTGTGTGTGCCACTGCACACGTGATCCATGCAGTGGCACACACAAATAAGCTGTAGTGGGTGTGTATGTTCACAAATCATCAGTCAGTGCAGTAAGAATTACGGGAATTACCTCCAGAAACTACCACTTTCCTGTGGCTGACCAAGTTTATTTGTTCAGAGAAATGGGTATTGAGTTGTTTGGGTTTTTCTGTACCCTAATAGAGAAGTCATTGATGCAACTTAATTTATGAGCTCTCTGAAAATTTATTTGTGTTATCTGATTTCAAAGTCCTAAATCCTCTCAGATTCTGAAGTGCTGCAGACTTTCCCAAATTCACTGCCATGTGCTGCTTTGCCCTCAGGCAGCACATGGCCTGATAGTGTTCTCTAGACTCATCTAGAGTATCTGTAGTAGTAACAGAGAAAACAAAAGAAGAGCTGATGCATGTCGTGGTCAACAGGCAAGGGATGCATCATAAAACATGGCTCTGTGTAGCACAGGGCAGGACCATGAACCTCTGTCTCTCCTGCTAAGCTCTGCAGAGTGCTCTAATTGCTAAATTAGGGCTCCCATATGGCTCCCAGGCCACAGGGACAACTCTCTGCAGTTTTCCAGGCTATCTTTCACCAGTGCTTGGGCTTAACTTTCAGTCCTGGTCCAGTTTTCCAGTTCATGGGAAGCCTTTACCTTGTCCTTTGTGGTAATGGGGACATCATGTTGGTGTATCTAGGATTTGAACTCCAGTATTTGTAGTGAGCCCTGTGATGCCTAGTCCCTGTTTTATTTATAGGTTTTACTGGACCCAGAGGAGACAGAGGCCCAAATGGTCTACCTGGACTGCAGGGACACCCAGGCCTTACAGGAAAATCCGGAGCTCCGGGAGCACCAGGACCGAAGGGCCTTCCTGGTGATGTTTTTGGAGCAGCAGCAGGTTCCCGAGGGGACGTCGGCCTCCCCGGCTTCCCAGGGTTGAAGGGTGCACCAGGAGATCAAGGAGTACCTGGAACTAGAGGTAACAGCTTCTTCAAGTAAAGAAATGTTTGAGTAAGAGTGTGATACAAATACAGCCAAACTGTAGGAATATGGGAGTAGTAAGAGACAATGCTAGGATGCGTCAGAGGTACTGATGACCCCACAATCCATTCCCAGTGCCTGATGATCTCCTATTCTTTCCACTTCTGTCAGCTGTTGCCAGTATGCCTGGCTCTTTCAAACACTTTCTAGAGATCCATGGCTTATGTTCAACTCTCCTTCACACTACTCTACATGAAATCAACTACACCAGGATACCAGAGAACCAGGCTTTGCTCATCTTTGTCGCTTTCAGATGTACTGCTAATTGTTTTCATTGTAGTTAAGGGAATAGTGATGTTGCTATTATCCTGAATAATACTGAGATTTTTTTCCTACACCAAAAGATACCTGAGTATTGCATGGCCTTGCTGATCAGCGCATTGCAGTAGTGCTGAATTTGTAAATTAACTAAGAGGACATGGAGTTAGGTAACTGCTAATAAGCTATTTTACCTTGTCAGTCTTTGGGCACTCAAGAATAAGATAACATTATGTACTTATTCATAACTTCAGGGTGTTCATTTTAGTTTGTTTTTTCACAGACCGTAAAAAAACACTGTAAAATCCCTGCAGAAAACAGAGTTTCTCTAGAAAATCTGACTTTTTCACTCTCTGAACTCTGTGAAGGACTTTCAAAAGTACATGTGGGAATTTAGCATACCCTGCTACATAGTTTCAATAGCATTTGGACCCATAATTAGATGTAGGACTCCGGGTTACCCCCTTCCCCTGTGTGGAAGTGAGAAAGGAGTACTAATTGTATGACTAGCTTGAAGCAAGGTTTATAACAGGAACTAGTTTTGGATATCCTTCTCATGATTTTTGATGAAAATAAATAAAGAAGAACATCATCTTCCCAGAGTTATTTGAAGTGAGGAGAGCTGGTTTCACCTGCAGTAGAGCCCCAGAATGAAGGAGAGGGATGAAGGCAGCTCTGTGACACTTCACAAGTTTGAGAAAAGGCAGAAAACATCACTAACACCTCTGAAAAGGGGAAGAAATCCAATTTTGTTTGAAAACAAAAAATATGGTGTGGCTTTGCACCCTCTTTGTAAGCATTTCTGTAGAACTAAGTTTTCAATAGTAAAAAATACAGAGAAAATAAAAAGTGTTACTAGTTTGTCTATTCTTGATCTGTTTTACGGTTCTGACAGAATGGCTTCAAATGACATGTGAATTTTTGTACAAGTATGAATTTTTGTTATTTTACATGAAATGGCTAGAGATTCCTTTATACCACCTTTGCCACTTCACTCAGAATAGCAAACTAAAGCTCTTGTTGAGAAAACTCACTTTAAGTGACCATAATTATAAAGCTCATTTAACTACAGTCAAGCCAATGGACCTACACTGATGTAAAACCTGAATAAAGAGAAGCAGATCCACTTGACCTGGATTTTAAATGCCATGTACTACTATGCTGCTACTTCTCCAAGCTGAATGAAAAGCAGGCATTAGCTTGTAAAACTTAACACCCTCTTTGCTCTTATATGATAGAGACATAAATTTTCACCCAGTGCATTAAGTCATGTAGAATCAGGGATTTTTGCTTAGGAATTTGTATCAGTCTTACGACAATGCCTTGTAAGGTGACATAACATGTAATTTTACTGTACGTTCAAATTTCTAAACAATAACACAGATCCCACCATCTGCCTTAAATGTTACTTTTCCTGCCTATAACATAGGATACATGGCATTATTTCAGTGGTTCAATCAGCTGCTTGATTCAGTTCTTACTAAGATATATGTGACAGAGAAATCAAGAATTACAGAATTATTGGGATTAAAATTGAAAGATTGGGATTAAAATTGAAAGAGACCTGCATCTATATCTACATGGCGCCAAATCGTTACCATTCATTTGAAAGAGTCAATCAACCTTTCTGATGCAAGTATTGAGATCATTGCTGGTAATGTCAATTTTAAATCTAAAGATCAATCCTTCAATTTGCTTTTCCTGTTCTCACTGAATTTTCAAAGGAAAAACACACGCTGCAAGCCTAGGGTGTACAGAGAAGAGATATGTAAAAACAAGCTCTCTACATATGATGCTCTCTAATGCATGATTTTGGTCTTTCAGGTGCGGATGGTAGCCCAGGTTTGCCAGGACCCAAAGGAGATCCAGGGCCACAAGGTCTCCCTGGTTTGATGGGATTACCAGGAGCACCAGGAACACGTGGATTCCCAGGTCCACCAGGAAACCGTGGGCCAGATGGTGGGCCTGGCTCTCAAGGACCACTCGGTGAGGAAGTGCTGCAGTCCTGTGTCATTCCTTGCACTAGTCCTCTGTGGCAGGGCAACTATATGGTTTCCACAGGGAAAGTTATGCTTGGGGATGATCTTCACAGGCAGAGCTGCTGCTTTACTTTCTATAGCCACCTACTAAGCCAGGTCAGAGCTTCCTGCTGGCAGACTGGGAAAAGGGAGCCACCAAATGGGGGTAGCCTTATGGAAAAGGGGCTTAAATTAAAGAGGGGGGGAAGATCCTGTTGCAACTGGGTGTGGAACCAAACTGATAGCGAGGCTGGTTCGTGTTGATGAGCTGCTTTATCTTTGCAATCATTTCTGCCATTCTTTGGTGAAAAAAATCCCGGTTTCCCCCCTTCAATATGAAGCTGGTAGGACAGCAGTTGTCTCCCTCTTGAGCCACCTTGTATGAAATCATCATCTATGTCCAAACCTTTTTCACTCTCCCTGTTCACACGTTTACATGACAGGTCCACCTGGTGCTAGGGGAGAAGATGGTGAGCAAGGTTTTCCTGGCCCCGTGGGGCTGAAGGGTCTGTCTGGTGACAAAGGTGACATGGGTCACACGGGATTGCCAGGTATACGTGGCGTGACTGGTCCCCCTGGCATTAGTGGAATGGATGGCTTTCCAGGAGATAAAGGTGAGCTCTGGACTGCTGCTTTAAAAATGGTAGTTGATTAAAGCTGTTCTGTGCTGAGATGAATGAGACATATTCTCTGCTGGTCTCCCTCTATTTAAAACAGTAGAATTAGGATCATGTGCCTAATAGATTCCAAAATCATTGCCCATTTTCCCCTGTGTTGTGCTTGGCAAAGTGCTACCTTTTGAGATGGAGCCCTGTTTAGAAGACCAATGGTTGTTTTATTTCTCATTTTTAAAAATATACAGTATTTACTCTCTTAAAGTCTTACCCTTGTCCTAGTCCCACTGGTCCTCAGTGAAATTTAAGAGATGTTTCCCCAAACATTGGCTTTGAAGTTTTTTAAAGCTGAGAGCTGTGAATGGAGCAATGCCAGACACAAGACCTCACTGGTGACTTTAGGATACTAATGTTTTGTTAAGAAGGTGAGATTCTCACCTGCCAGCCATAAGAAAACACATATGTGTAATGCACATTCCCTACACCACACAGGAAGTTTCATCAGGGTTCAACTCCATGTGAAGCCCAGTTGAGCATAAAGCATGCTTAAAAATGCATGTTACAATTTCATCAGTTGGAAAGGCAGGTCAAGACTAGTGCTGGAGCACTGATCAGCTCTCATGTGAGAGAAATTAAGATCTGTTTGTTAGCCTTACCCATGGGAAACAGCATTCTCTTGTTTAGAAAAGAGGAGTAGGGGAATTTTTGGTGAGAAAGGGCCAGCCAGTCCTAGACTCATGATTTGTGTCTCTACCCATAGAACAGGCTGACTTAAAACCTCATGTGGAACTAAGTACCTATCTCAAGCTTATCTCTAGGAGAGGGGTTGTACTGATCTCTCAGAAGAGTAGGGTAAGTTCTGGTTATCTCCACAATCTCCACATCTCCACAACAATCTCATCTTGGCTAGGTGAGGCAAGTTAATGTACTCCTGAGAATACACTACCTCAGGAGCTCTACTACCTCTCAGAGAGCTGGGTGCCTGCTCCAGACCCATAGATTGCTGTAGGCTTCAAGGCGCCCCAAAAATAGGTGCTGCCGCACTGAAGTTTTCGTATCATTTTAGTCATGTGTTGCTGGTTCATATTTACTTCGTTTGCAGAAATCTGAGTGAAGTAAGAGTTCTCTTCCCCTTCTTTTCTTAAAGGCTCAAGAGGTTCACCCGGCATTGACGGTTTCAAAGGCATGACAGGCCTAAAAGGAAGACCGGGCATCAAGGGAATCAAAGGAGAATTTGGCCCACTCGGGGCTCGAGGAGATAAAGGCTCACAGGGTGCACGGGGCTTCAAAGGTATTTGCTCATGGGTGCTAATAGTGTGTTTGCGCTTCATGTCTGCAGAACTATTTCGCAAGGACACAAAGACAAAGAAGACACATTTTTCACATGGTAAATTTAGCTTAGACATTCCTCCACCTATTTCACACATGGGCCTCTGGCCAAGAGGCCTGGATTTTAGGCTCAGGAAAAAGTTACTTCTTTACACACTTAAGGCTGGAGACAGACATTTTATTTCTGAGCTCAGATAGTGGCACCTCTGGACATGTGCAGAAGTCAAGAGAGCATTTTCCCAGGAAGCGTAAGATGTTTAGGGGAGAATACTTGGATTTTTCTCCAGTTGCACTGTAAAGACAGTGAAATATTCAGAAAACGGGGCAATTACGTAGTTAAAATTAAGTAGTTGAAAGTCACAAACATTATTGAGAAGTTAAAAGTCACAAATATTCAGCTGGTATTATTATTGGTGAAATGAAAACTGTAACTCAGTTCTCTCTTTAGTGCACATAATTGTCTTTAAATAAATGCTTTGTCGCAAGGTCAAAATGTTCTTTCTAGGACCCTGAGATTAGTATCTTTTTTAAAAAGTGTCTGCAATTCAGAGGTTGCAGAACAGTGATGCCAGCAATGGTCTCAGGAAAAGGCAAGTGTGAAAGCAGCCCCTGTGAAGAGAAGTGCAAATATGCTTCTTGGCCAAGAAATATAAGAAAGTGCATAATCATAGGAGACAAATCTGGGTTACTGGCCTGTCTCTGCACCCCACAAAGAACTAAAGACAGTCGCAGAGTCTATACGGGTCCCTTCTTCAGGATGCTATTTACTAATATCACCAGTGACCATAAAGTCAAGAAAATGAACCCTATAGCTGGTAACAAATCCAAACACCTTCTTTTGCCCAAGGCTTTTTGACTGAGAATTTCCTTTTCACTAGAACTAAACTACTTTTCTGTGCTTTCTCCAATGTGCTTTTCAGGGTTTTTCATAAACCATGATTTTGGGGTTTTTTTTTTATAAATACTTGATTCCTAACAGATCTGCTGAGAGATAAATTATCTGTCACAGAGGAGTCTGGGTCCAGCTCCCAGGATTGTATGTGCAAAAGTTTAACTCAGTTTTCATGTTTCCTTAAGCATGATTCTTCCACTGCCATGTTGTATTGACACAAGTTACTTTCCATGCAAGTGGATTTTCTGGAGCTTGTGCAAGGTCATTCCTTTTTCCTAATTCACTCCTCTGTTCACTTTTCCCAACAATACTGCTGACTAGCATTTTGTAATATGGTTGGATTTTTTACCCTTTAGGTGACCGTGGGGATCAAGGCCCCCCAGGAGAACCTCCAAAGCTTATGCCCAGCATGATGATGGAAGTTAAAGGTGAAAAAGGAGACGTTGGAGAAAGGGGCACAAAGGGATTCTTTGGCTTGAAAGGTCAGTGGTCACAGTGAAACAAGTCATGTACTTTCAGGATTATTGATCAGTGCCTTTTCTCAGCCACCATATTAAATATTTCTTGCTCATTGTACCACTGTGCTGCAGCCCCCTCCAGCAAGGTCTCTGACAGCAGAAACTGAGCTCCTGGCTGCATTTCACAGAGTCACCCCCAAGGAAAGCTCTGAGGGGTGATTGTGTGTGTGTTTGTGTGTGTGTGTGTGTTGCCTTGTACAGCACATTGTGGTGCCATGTTTCAAGAAGGCCACCAGCAGGAAAACTTCTTACACACAAGCAACTTCATGTCAGTCTTCCCTTACTTATCATTCTTCTCCCCTGCCTACAGGTAGCAAGGGAATGCCAGGCCTTCCTGGAAAGACAGGAACCCCAGGGTCCCCTGGGCATCCCAGCTACGTGGCTGGTGTGAAGGGAGACATCGGCGCGAAAGGGCTGACAGGTCTGAAAGGGTATCCTGGTCCCGCTGGCTCTCCTGGCATCAGAGGCTTCCCTGGCACCACAGGAGTCAGAGTGAGTTCATGAGCATGAAGGAATAAGGGTGTCCTTGTGCTGTCATTCAGCTTCTCAGGAAGTGGCATTCACCCCTTGAAATTTTGCTGAACAACGGCAGTGCAAAGATAAAAATGCTATAAGCATTGAATAAACAGATCAATATTTTTGCTTACTCCCTCCAACATTCATTAAGCAGAATCATGTCTTTTCTCCTTGTGAGACATCCAAATTTCATATGCCAGCTTTTTGCCCATGAGGGCTCAGACGGTTCCTTCTAGCTTCTTGGTCCTGTTTCCGCAGCTGCTGGTAAAAATTATTCTCAATGTTGGGCTTACTTTTCTCTTTCTCCCAGGACTTAATGGTATCACTGCTAAAAGTTATTCACTGCCACTTATCTAACAGTAAAAGAGCCTAAGAATCTTAGCTTCTAGAGGGTAATACACTGTTACTCACTTTGTCTTCAAAATAAGTACACCAGAAAAAAAAACCACTTAGAAAAGGCCCAACAGTAGACTGACAGACATCATTTATTTAAGAGAGACAAAAACTATATTCCTTTCTCAGGTTCTCTTTGCCTTTAGGTTTCAGTAAAATTTTCTTAACCAAGGATTGCAGGACTGTTATGGTTTAACCTCAGCCAGAAACTAAGCCCCACGCAGTCGCTTGCTCCTCCAGACATCCCCAGCAGAGAAATTAATTGGGTAAAAGTGAGAAAACTTGTGGATAGGAACAGCTTTATAATTGAAAGAAATTATAATAACAATAAATAATAATAATAATGAGAAGGAATATAACAATGATAGATAAATAAAACCCAAGAAAGACAAGTCATACAAATGAAAACAAATGCTCACCACCAACTGGCTGATGCCCAGCCAATCCCCAAGCAGTGTTATCCCCCAACCCATCGTACCCCCTGCCTTATATGCTAAGGACAAGGCCATATGCTGTGGGATATCCCTGGGGTCAGTTGGAATCAGCTGTCCCAGCTGTGTCCCCTCCCAAATCCTTGCTCACCCCCAGCCTGCTTACTGGCAGGGTGGAGTGACAAGCAAAAAATGTCTTGGCACTGTATAAGCGCAGTTCAGTAGGAATGAAAATATCCCTGTATTAGCAGTGTTTCCAGCACAAATCCAAGACACAGTCCTGTACTGGCTACTGTGAAGAAAAGTAACTCCACTCCAGCCAAAACTAGCACAAGGACTCACGACTATATATGCATAATAGGATGTCCTCAATTTCAAACTTAAGCCTTTGCAAACATAACTTGTCCCTTGGTTGGTACTGGTTTAGTTTAACTGACTGCTGCCAAATTATTCTATGAAGTACTACAGAAAGTCAAAAATGGTAAATTTAATAGTCTTTTTTCAATATTTCCAAAGTCAGCTGCTTGGAAGGTTGAATAAATCCTCATCCTCACTAACTGATGCCTGTTTTCAATCATATGATAGGGAGAAAAGGGTGTTCCAGGAATTTCAGGCCTTTTTGGTACTCCTGGCTCACATGGAGAAATAGGTGAGTGTGTTTTCTGATCTGAGCACTCTCTATATTCATCACACGTCAAATACTTGACATTAAGTTCTGAAGGGTCTCAGTGGATCTTCAATCTCAAAGTCATTCTACAGTCTTACAGAATGACATTGCAACGTGGGAGGCTGTAAAAAGGTTAATGTTGTTAATTTCATGCAACATGTGGAGTCTGTGGATAAATCCATCCATGGCAAGGAGGGAGGCTGTTCTAGAGACTTTTTTTGCTTTCTTTAATTTACACCTCTTTTATTCTAGATAGACAATAATTGTTGAATTTTGCCTCTGAAGTTGCAATTCCTTCGAAACAACAGGAAGTACTGTTCAAATTAAAGCCTTACCACTCATGTGTTCATTTTTGTTTGAAATAGGTGATCGGGGAGATACTATAAACTTACCAGGAATGCCAGGCCTTAAAGGGGAAGTTGGTGTGCCAGGCATAACAGGTATTAATTTCATAGTTGCTCTCTGGATGTATTTCTTTTCACATACTAAAGTTCCCAGAGGAAGGGAGGGGGAGCTTTCTATGGGCTTTTGATGGCTCTTGAACCTGTGCTCTCATGACAGCTCCAGCAGAGGTTCATCTCTTCTTTATTGAAATTAATCTATGCTACATTAACTTCTTCAGCTGAAAGTACCGTTATAGCCATAAGCATCATCACATGCAACTCCAGTAAACATTTCTATATAATCATTTTTTTTGGTATTGGTGACAAAAGGAGCATTATCAGGCCATGGTTATAGGAAGTGGAATAGCAAAGTCTCATAGATTTTGGATTGAGTTGTTAGGTAATGTATTAAAATTTCCCTGCACATGCAGCCCACTTGAACATCAGTGTCATATTCCACGTAGTTTGGGGAGTACTTTTAAAAACAAGTTTAATGATCATTTGACCAGATGACTGTTCATGTTCCCAGATTATGTAAGCACCCTGACTAGAAGAATGTCTCTATGTGGTGAGACCAGGACCCATTCAGTAGCCAAGTTCACATTATGCTTGTTTGCTTAGGGTTGTGTAGATATTATTAAAAGAATATACTGGTTTTGTGGTTTTCCAGGCATAAGAGGAGGTGTGGGACCAAAAGGAGAAGGTGGTGATCCTGGTTTCCCTGGCATTGAAGGCCTCAAGGGCACTCAGGGTGTCCCTGGATCTGTGGGACAGGAAGGTAAAATATTCTTTTTGACACTCCAAAGAATAACATTGTTTAAGAGGAAAAAGAAAAATACTCTTTCCATCAAAAGAAAGTGGTTAAGTTTTTTAATATGTTCATCATTCTGTAAGTTGGTGAAGAGAAGTGACAAGGATCTGGAACTCACAGTAGAAGTTAAGAGGAAATTTCGAAAACCTCTCTCTGGTTCATACCAGTTTTTCCTTTTTTATAGCAACCACGTGTCCAGTCAAAGTGTTGTATTGCTGACATACTCAGGTATTCTAATGTTGTCTCAGTACTATGAGGAGCGGGCTTTTCAATGACCTCTGCTGCCATAAATGAAGTCAATATCCCCCAGGACACAGTTACAGAGCCCTGGTGCCAGGCTCATTGGCCAACTGTACAACAGAAGCCAAGTGAGCTTCAGCAGTGGCTGGATCATACACTCAGGGCTTAAGAACATGTCATATTGCAGGAGGATCATGGAAATGCTCTTTCAGAACAGTTGCTCCACATTTCTCCTCATTAGAGGGCTTAGAACTCCAGCCAAGAAGAGTTTTGATAGGTGCCTCTCTGGGAAACAGTTCTTGTGTGATCAGCTTCTCAGTGGGAAAGGCAAAACAGGCACAGCAGAAAGGGAAAGTGACTCACACAGCAATGAAATCACTTATTGCAACTGGCAATGGAAGTCAAGTTATCATTTTAATAGGAGGAGCCCACTGTCTTTCTGAGGTTGTCAGAAACCTGAAGTTTGTAACAAGTTGTTCTTTTATACTTTGTCTCTCCATTTTCCTCCACTTGGATGAGCAGTGTAGTGTCATACAATGACATGAGGATGGGAGAGTCTTCATTTTGCTGCCTGGGAGAATGAAAGCAGCACAGGTCCGTGGTTTGAGCTATTGGCTTTAAGGACGCTCATGAGCAATGATTCATTGTTGTCGCACAGGTTTGCCAGGACTGGTTGGCCCCCCAGGGCAGCAAGGAAGCCCTGGGACACCTGGATCTCATGGTGAAAAGGGAACTCCCGGCTGGCCTGGCTTACCAGGACAAGCAGGTATTCGTACAGCTTCAGCTATCCCATGATTTCTGTGTGAGCACTTACAAATGTTCCTTCGGGGTGAAGAAGAAGAAAGGGGCTTTTGCAGTTCAGAGTGGCAGAGTTTCCTCTATTAAAACATTTATTCCTCACAAAGTCCAGGTGCATTAACAAAAGCACACATGGTTGCTTTCTGATTTATGGCTTTTGGTGTCTCCTCAGCTCATTTTAACTGTTGATAACCTCTTCAACTAGGAAAGCAGTTTTCAGCTGTCATTTTTCATGACAGCTAGGAAGAAAAAACAATAAAAAATTATTAAACACCCAGCAAGGGTAGTAATATACAATGTGGGAACATTACAATGTGGCATTAGATAGCAAGCAACATATTTGTCCTACATCATCACCAAAAACAGTTAACTGATTCAATTTCTGGTTTCAAGAATAAATGACTTTCAGCTTAGACAGAACTGTGCTATCAAAATGCAGGTGATAGTTTAAAATTAAGCTGTTTGTATCACAGGATACAGAATCTCAATGGTTGCTACTTCATTCCTTCATATATTAAGTTAGCAGATTTTTTTCTACCTTAGAGCCAGAAATCAGCCTGCTTTTAGTAAGATTCTTCTGTCTGAATCTGCATCAAAGCTAAGCTAATACAGTTATGAAGACTGCCTTTTTAGACAGTGAAGAGAGACAGACAGACACTTATTTTCCTGAGATGGAATAGTCCTCCAGAGCTCTGGCCATTGTCTAGCTTGAACATCATACTTACTACTTTGACAGGTACAAATAGATGGAATAAATTTTACCTGTAACAATAGTAACAGTAGCTATTAGATATTTTGTTAGAGTTTTGTTGGGTTTTTTTAAATGATGCAGAGTGAATTGCTCCTGAAGACAGCTTTATTATAACCACATTTAGAGTCTACAATTATGTCATAATCGTCTTGGATTGAGGATTTTAGAAAACTAAATGGGTATTAAATAAAGATGACAGCAAAACTGGAACTAATGGCGTGCTACCAAATGGATCAGAGATATTTTGAAAAATGTCTCTGGAGTAGTGAGTTTATCAGATAATAACAAAATTTGCCAATCACAAAACCATAGTGTGGTGTATTTCATAATAAACTTACGGTAATTAATTAATTTGCATATAATACACCATCTTTTAACACAGAATAGCATTTATTCAAGCACTTGATTTTTTTTTTTCTTACCCAGGAATATATACAGACTAATAGAAAGTATTATGATAATCATGAATGTCATTTTAAAACAGGTCAGCCTGGCTTAAGAGGAATCAGTGGACTGCATGGTTTACCAGGCACTAAGGGCTTACCAGGATCACCAGGTAAGTGAGACTGTCGCTCTGCCTGTTCACAGGCATGGCATTTTGTTGGCTTCAAGTTTGGTCAGTGAGATCTTTGTAATGCAACTTTCTTAACTGTGTCCTCCAAAGCTTCGGAATGTGCTCCATTACTGTGGGCTCTGGCAAACAACTACTTCATACACTATGTGCTACCCCACAGGTGGATTAGAACATGGCTTCAAATCATAACTTCTTTCCTCTGATAAAGTTGTAACCTCAAGGCCTTTTCTCTCATCATGAGCCTTTTTTTCAATGAGCCATTACAGACTCGTGTATTTTGTAAATCCACATGCTCTGTACAAGTACTTTAGCGTGCATTGTTATATGCAGAACCATTTCAGCCCTCCTCTTTATTCTGAACAACTCCTCAACAGGTGCAGATGGGTATGGCTCTGTAGGCTTCCCAGGTGCAGTGGGTGACAAAGGAGAAGCGGGAGAGCCAAGCAGAGTAGAAGGCAGCCGAGGACCGCCGGGCCAGAAGGGAGACAGAGGAGTTCCAGGTTTGTATTTCAGAGAATAGGATCCACCTGTTATTTGTTTCGTCTGTGGGTGTTAGAGATGTCACAAAATGCATAGTTGTATAGGAGAACTCCTGAAGTCAGGAAGGTCACTGTTTGGAGTTTGTGCTACAGCTCAGCCAGCCCTTGCTCAGAAACAGCAGTGTGTATTCCCCAGTGCTGGGCAGCCTGGGTCCCTCCCCATGGGAGCAACATCTTGTGGTACCCACTGGCCTCAGCAAGCTGCAAATGCCAGAGGCTACTCTCAGCCATCAGCTCCCTAAATCTTTTTAATGAAGCTATGGTTACACAAACGCATAACCCCTCTCTCTGTTGCAAACGTGTCCATATTTACCTTTCTCCTGGAAGCCTCACTGTCAATGTGTGATAATCCTGCTGACACCTCGGGGGCTCTGTTCCCATACACACTGCTTTGCTGGTGCCATCACTCCTCGTGCAGAGTAAGCTCCAACCCACCGTGCTGTAACAGGCTGTGCTCATCTCAAGATGGGGCACCACCTGGTTTTCATCCATCAAGAAGCCACCAGACTGATGTTATGAACAAATCAACTAATTATGGGGTTTTTTGTGGGACTGTTTTTTAAATTTTCCCAATATTTTGGCTCTGAAAGGATTAAGGACTGGCATAGATATAAAACCTTACTGCCTTTGCCTGCTTGGTTCAATAGCTCATTCCTATTCCTTTGTGTTACGCTTTATTGTTACTAACATGCTGTGCCATCTCAAACACCATTCAGAGATTTATTATCAAGCATTAGAAAAAACAGCTTACCTCATTCATGTTTATTTGTCACAATTATAAACAGAAGGTCGACTTTCTGACAACTTCAATATACTTAAAAGAATAATCTGTTATTGGTAGGGCAGACTTTTGGCCATTTAACAGTTTTTCATCTGTAGAGAACTTCCTGGATTTGAACTTTCGGTTTCAACTGACCCTAAAAATGCTGAGTGTGAGCCCTGACTCTGTAGGCACAGAAGAACAAAGCGCTTTCCTGCCTGCTTCAGTACACCTAGGATATTTTGATTACTTCCTATCTTGAAATCATATTTTACCTGGCAGACACAAGATTATTAGTATTCCACACAGTGAGATGTAATTAGCTACCCAGAGAGCTTTGGCAGAGAACTACTATTTGGTTCTTGAAAAAAAAAACCTTGACAATATCATCTGAAAAAAAGAAAACAAAAATCAGTGGGAACTCCAGGTGTTTTCTGTTTTGAAAATCCCACTCCTTAGTCTAAGGTGAGTCCTTTTAATTGCAATTGTGCATTTTCCTTGCAGTACTGATTATTTCTTCTCTTCCTTTCAGGAGTCCCAGGACCCTTCGGTATTCCTGGGCAGGAAGGATTCCCAGGGCCTCCTGGGATTTCAAATATATCAGGATATCCTGGTGAGAAAGGCTCCCGAGGTCTAGATGGAGTGCCAGGTAATTCATGCAACAGCAGTCATTGTTATTTCTGCCTTGATTCAGTAAAGTAGTCCTATTAAAAACAACACTAAAATTGTTGGACACAACTAATGGTACATCAGATAATAGAGACAGACCTCTTGAAAGCAAAAGGCAGTTCCTCCAGGTTGTTCTATGGAAGGGTTTGATTTTCAGGCAAATACCAGATTAAATAATCCAGAATTCTCTTAACAACTTTCGGAAGCATTATGCTAATCTACTGCTCTAAAATCTGAGGTCTGTGGCAGACTTGCAAGTCTATGGA
The DNA here is from genome assembly GCA_013400735.1 of Pomatostomus ruficeps. Classification (NCBI taxonomy): domain Eukaryota; kingdom Metazoa; phylum Chordata; class Aves; order Passeriformes; family Timaliidae; genus Pomatostomus; species Pomatostomus ruficeps. The sequence goes on along the minus strand of VYZT01019210.1, from coordinate 28,652 downwards.
ATATTGTCTTGATCATTTACAAAATTCCCGTATGTGAAATGACCATGCAAGCTAAATTACATTGCAAAGCATTAGCTCTTTCCTCTTAAAAATAGCTGTTGCTTATTGGACTGCACAATCATTTCAAACTTTGGTGCCACTGTGAAGAGCTTGTAGCAGAAGTTGTTCCACTAACATCTTTATATGATGAATGGAAATTTTTATGTAAACTCAGCAAAAACTTAGAACAGGCAAACCAGCTGAAAACCAGCAAAACACTTAAGTTTCCAAGTTGAAAGAGAGTATTAGTTGGCCTGACTCTGCAGACTGATTCCAAGTCTCCAAGCAGTCAGGAGAGTAGAGGCAGGAACATTCTATCCCAGCCAAAATGGTGAGACAAGTGTGGCTCACTCTTGCTTTGCCACTTAGATCTTGCATTCATACCTACATGTGATCCAGCTTCAAAAGGCAGCACAAGAGATGCCCCACTCAAAACCCTAGTTATAGTAAGTCACTTTCTCCTTAGAAACAAGGTCCAAATGTCTTGTAAGCAGCAGAGGTAACCAAAGAGAAATCTTCCAGGTTTAGCTTCAGGCAATATGTAATTCTAGAAAAAGAAGATGTTCCCATAATTCCCAAGACAGCATGAAGTAGTTATTTGGTTCCAGCTGTTGAACTGAAACACTAAGATACACAGAACAGTAAGTCCTTGGCTCTGAGTCAGGCACTTGCTGCTCTCTGATTTCTCTCTAGCTACCTGGAGAATTTAGGATGAAGCAAGGAGGCACCTAGTGAAGTGGGGCATTTGTTGGGGAAGGAATAGTTAATTGAAGGCTGTATCTCAGCAGGCACCCAGTTTCTGCTGAAATCTCGCTTCAGATAACACTGTTTTGTGGGAGCTTCATGCTCTGATTCCTCTGCCACTGCTGCAGAAGGCTATGCCAGCCTGAGAGCAGGACCAGGAGTGCTGAATAAGTCTGTTGAGAAGCTAAATGTTTGCCCCCTGCTTAAATTAAGGAAACAGAACCTGATGGGATACAGTCAGATAGTTATGTTACTTTCATCTGTGCCCAAGTGTTAATTATAAACAGATTACAACCTGTATGTCCTCTAAACAGGCTATCCAGGACCACAAGGGCAGCCTGGGATACCTGCTCCACCAGGAAGCAAAGGAGAAAGTGGACAAGCAGGTAGGATTGGAGAAATTGGCCCAAAAGGAAGTAGAGGTGATCCTGGATCAGCAGGAAGACCTGGCCTTCCTGGATTCCCTGGACCAAAAGGTAAGGATGGGAAATGCTGATCTTGGCAGCAAGTAGGGGAGCCTTCTAAGCTACAGCAGCTTTAATACCATGACTTTTGCACTCCCTTGATTTGTACTGAAATGCAATAATGCCACTTGTCATTTTGCATTAAAGGTCGTAAAGGTGAACAAGGTGTCATCGGCTTTATGGGCACAGTAGGATTTCCAGGCGATTTGGGACCTGTCGGACCCAAGGGAGACAGAGGAGTAACTGGTAAGTGTGTGCAGTCAGATGTATGACTCCTTTTGAAACCACTCATTCTACAGCTCCACAGAGCTGATCTAACTGGCCCTGCTTTGAGCAGGAGGTTGGTCTGGGTGACCTCCAGAGCCCTCCATCCTGCATGACTATGTGAATCCTGGCAAATTCCAGAGGACGGATGCCTGAATTTAACATGAGTAGTCAATTTTTTGCCTTTATGAATTTAATTTGTATGAGGTGCCAACTCCAAAATCAGAGCCATTTTTGGGGTTAAAGGAAGGAAGGATTTCTTGTCTAAATTAATCCTCCAGAGTAGACATACTGAATATTTAAAGAGAGCTTTAAAATCCATCACTCCATCTATAGCATCATATGTTTGTGTCTCTTGAAGCCCACCAAAAGTTGATGCTGCACCTCAGAGAGCTGCGGCTGTTTGGGGAGAACTTCCCAGCTTCCTGTGTCATAAATGAGGGAGCAGTAGCATCATTCATTTCGTTCTGCTTATCTATGTACAGTCCAAGTGAAGACAATCTCTTGAAGATGATCCCATACATGGAGATTGTCTCATCTTGGGCATCCCATACCCACACATATTTCCCCAACATAATATAGCTGCTATACCGAAACTGGTGAGTTGCAGACCATAGACCCTCTCATACGTATGCAGCCAAGTAAGAGCAACATCTCTTTGGATGAAAGTACATTAAGGAAAAATACAGGGTGGCTGGGGGTTTTTTAATCAAACTATGCCATCTTGCTTCTAATGACAGGCTTCCAGGGACCTCCAGGCTCTCCTGGGCTGCCCCCTCTTCCTCCAAGGCTGGTTGCTGAGCAAGGTTCACCAGGTCCCCGTGGAAATATAGGACCTCAGGGAAGCCCAGGAGATACGGGACCTCCAGGCCCACCAGGAGATCCAGGTAGGAATTGCACATTCAGACTGAAAGCTGTTCTCCTTAGCAGAGTGAAGCCACCAGAGGACTGCTTTGATGCTCTTCTACTTAAAATTCTATAAGCCAGAGAGACAATTTTTGGTCTTCCAAAGCTGGAGCTTCAGCTTTCTTCCTCCTCCTAGCACTCAGAATATAAGCAAAACAGGAGAAAACTTTGGCAACGCTCACATAGCCAGAGCAACATCAAGATATGGATCTCAAGCAAATCAAGACTGAACCTCTTTGGGGGAAAAGTGCATATCCTTGTGGGAATGCTGTCAGCTCAGGGAATAATGTAGCATTAGTGACATGTGGACCTGATGCAGTGCACCTTTTGCCATGAGCCTCATCAGAGATAAGTGGTGCCAAGAGTGAAGGATTTAGGGTTATGGGGCTCATGTAGTCTTGATCCCAGCAACCTTTTCCAATGAACTTAGTGCTTTGTGCCTGAGCAAGTACCATAGGATCTTGCCTTCAGTGTAAATTAGTAAACCTGGCAGACAGGACCCAATACACACAAGTAGACTACATATTAACAAGGTGGGATGGGCATGTTGATATGTCTGCAGTCACTGTGCTTACAACCATTGTTGTGTAAGGTTTCAGAGGCTCACCTGGAGAGCCAGGACTCCAGGGCAGGGGAGGCATTCCAGCTCCTCCTGGCTCCAGAGGGGAACAAGGAGGAATGGGATTTCAGGGTCCAGTGGGATTTGAAGGTAAGAGATATCACACAGCACTTCTTCCCTCTTTCCCATTTCTCTGCACTAAATTGCTCTATAATTATTACATCACTGGAAGGAAAGGAGAGAAGAGAGAGGAGGGGGCAGGGAGCAAGAGGAAGGCAACAGAAAGGAGGGGAGGAGAGTTTCTGTTTTCGTAGATACTTCACAAAGGACAACTAATTAACTGTTAACAGAACAATATTTTCAGAATAAATTTTGATAGCTGTAGATGTCAGTCCACTCATGAGTTTGTTTTGATCTGAATGTATTTATTGTCTTTAAGTATTTTCAACCTAGTGTTTAAATAACAGTTACATTCATGGAGATGAATGGCTGGGTATGTGATATTTGGATAGATGAAGTTTAAAGGAATGTATTTGTAAAAGAAATACCTGTGTCCTTATCAAATCAAAGAGCAGAGCTATTATCTAGTTAGCTAAGCCCACAGAGAAAAAAGTATTTGCAGAGCATAGTTTCAAGTGTATGAATCAAATGCAGGAAGTCCAACAACTATTGGTTAATCTTGGACGAAGAAAATATTTTAAAGGAAAAATACGTTCATCTGTATTGTAGAGAACTTTGTGACTTTCCACAGTTCTGATGTGAAATACATTATCTAAGAAACCAGGGAGCCTGATCCAGCACCAATCTACTTCAAAAGCAACTGGTACAATCCTAGAAATGCAGCTCTTCTAACAATAACTTACCCTAAGAAAAGGCATCATGCAATTAAGCTGTTCGTCAGCAGCTTAGCTGGAACATCAGCTAGCACCAGCTCATTTGTGCGAGCACAAACTCAGTTGAATCCTTTCTTTTCTGCCCTCCCCTAAGGTCAGCCGGGCCGCCCCGGTAGCCCTGGGCCTGCAGGCATGCCAGGTCGCAGTGTCAGCATGGGCTACCTGCTGGTGAAGCACAGCCAGTCCGACCAAGAGCCAATGTGCCCAGTTGGCATGAACAAACTCTGGAGTGGATACAGCCTGCTGTATTTTGAAGGACAAGAGAAAGCACACAACCAGGATCTAGGTATGTACAAATATTGCTGGCAGCAGCCTCGATTCCAAAAGGTGGGACTGCAGCAAACAGGCTTAGGAAGCACCAAAACGAGAATATAAAAACTGCATGTCTTCATGGAGTGCCCCTGAGAGAGCTCCTGCAAGTCATTAGTGTTGTTCAAGGGAACCTGTAAAGGCAGCAAAACATTCTGGACCACAGGGCTTTCCTGACAGGTACTTGGGAAAGAGCAGGAAACTGAAAATGTGCGTTGTCTTCTGTGAGAATGATTGCTTTTTTCTTGTTCTTTTTTAACAGGGTTGGCTGGCTCATGTTTGTCTCGCTTTAGCACCATGCCATTCCTCTACTGTAACCCTGGGGATATTTGTTACTATGCAAGTCGAAATGATAAATCCTACTGGCTCTCAACTACAGCCCCTCTTCCAATGATGCCCGTGGCAGAAGAAGACATTAAGCCATACATCAGTCGCTGCTCCGTTTGTGAGGCCCCAGCTGTGGCAATTGCTGTCCACAGCCAAGAAGCTTCTATTCCTCACTGCCCTGAAGGCTGGCGCAGTCTGTGGATCGGATATTCCTTCCTTATGGTAGTTGGTCTCCAGTGTCACGTTTTGTGCAGCAGTGGATTTTAAATTTGAGTGTTAGGTACCAGGAAGGCTGCTCCACTTTAGAGCCAGCAAGGCCAAAACCATGCATCATAATGGGGAACTAGGGAACCACAAAAGTAATTTCTAGGAAGCAGAAGAGGAAGATGGGAATTTCTGTGAATTTCAGAGAAAATTGTCTCTTGTCAGAGTAGCATCTGGATACCTTACTTTATGTACAGAACAGCGCTTCAGAACAGAACAAAAGGACAGCTGTGACTTAAGTAAAATTACACTGAGGTGGAACAGTAGCATTACACTGAGGTGCAACAGTAGCATACAAAGCATTTTCACAGCTAAAGATTTGGAGTTACTTATATAACGTCACTACTAAGAAGCTGATCTAGGAAAAAACCAAAAACAACAACACATTTTCCCCCTTCTTTTCAAAATTTAAAAATCATTGCTGTTTGGCCAAAGATTTTGAAGCCAAAGTCTTTCACATATTCTGCAAAGAGAGACAGCCTCTGGTTGTTTTTAAAATTAAGTTTTAGTGTTTTATCTCTAATGGCAATAGGAGTTCAGCTGTACATCCCATGGCTTACAGGATCTCTTCGATCTTGTGATCTTATAATTAGGAAGTGGGATGTTACAGAAAAACTTAGTGGTGAGTGTGCAGCAGAAGACCTACTGAAGGGCCTGACCTTTTTTTGCAAGACTGTACAGAGGGTTCACATGAGCACTGGAGGGCTTAACATGGTAAAGAGCAGCTAAAATGATACTGGCCTGACAGATGCTCATTTTTCTGACTTGCTTAATGTGCACAAAAGTCAAAACCTGCAGCAGCATGCCCATGTTGTTAACTTATTGAAGACTGGGATGAATCCTGAAGTAAACAGAGTTGGAAAAAAAATAAGATTTCTGTGGCAGAAGACATCATAAAAGAACAATAGTCAATCTTACCCACAAACCATTTGTATGTCAAAAACCAAAAACTTAAATTTTTTTCAGAAAATAAGATAAAGGCAAATCTGAAATTAATTACAGAAATCAC
>VYZT01019210.1:0-22857 GCA_013400735.1 Pomatostomus ruficeps | reverse complement strand
AAAAAAAAACACCCCCCCCCCCCCCCCCCCCCCATTTTGAGAGACTAAGTCAAATTTTTTACCATTCCTGTGTTTGACCTTCCTTTTGCTTCTATAAAAAGCCCTGATACCAATCTCATAGTTACTTCACAAGAATGCCAGGAATTAATTAAATATTTGCAAAGCCCCATGTAAACACTGAGAACACTGAGCATTGTTAAGAGCAAAGTTGTCACTTTAGCAAAAACTTTTTTGCCAGGAGAAAGTCTGTCAGCACTGTGGTATACACAGTGAGAAGAATTCCCATTTTCCCAACTAGCTTGTGGAGCAAATGAAGTGTTTGGTGTATGCATTTTTGCTTCTCAGGCAACTGTGGAAGAAGTAGAGTACACTTGTGATTTTCCCAGAGTACATACTGTTTTAATTCCTTGGCTCAAATTTTTCACCTCCTTCCCCTGAGTAGGGTAAAATCCTCAGCCAGCACACACTCTGCCCAGACAGCCAGAGAATTCAGTAAGATTTCGTGTAGAGAGGGCATTCCACTATCACACATCCCATATGAGTAAGCATTGCAGCAGGATAAAAAGCTGTGGTCAATACCAGAAGAGATGTTACAGGTGTAGAGTTGGAGCTTGTAGGCCAAGCATGGAATGCCAGTGCTTATCCTGAGGTTGCCAAGGGCTGCTTCCAAGACAGGGCTCGAATAGCATCAGCAGTTTTTACTGTCTGCTTTCCCGCTCCAAGTGCAGAGGCCTCAAAATTGTAATAATTTATGCTGCTTCTTACATTCCTTACATTTACAAAACTATTTAAGAACTTTATTTTCCAGCTGCTTTCTTTTATATTGCAGATTCTTTCTGTTTCTAACAAAAATCCAGCAGTGTAACTTAAAAATACAGCTGTACAGCCCTTAAAGGAACAGAGAAAATGCTCATTTTCTTAGTAATGCCTTTGAGAGAAGAAAAGTAGCGTTCAGTTCATTATCACAGAACCTGTCAAAGGCAAAAGTTGAGTGGTGTAAAGATGCATGATTTTGGTGTAATTTGCTGTCAAAGAACACGTCATACAGGGAACTGGTTATTGTATAGAAGCTAATTCTGTTTCCACAATGCTTCTCACATGCAATGCAGAGTAAGACAGACTTTATAATTTGGGAAATTTGAATTAGGTACATGGTGGAAAGTTGTTGTTAGTGAGGGCAATAAAACAGAGGAGCAAGTTTCCCAGAGAAGCTGTGGAAATTGAGAAGGGTGAATTGTTAATACCTCCTTGGAGGTATTAACAACTCAACAGCACCTTGGAGCAACTGAGGACAACTTTGGTGTCAGCCCTGCTTTGAGCAGGGAACTGGGTGAAGTGACCTCCAGTGGGCCCTTCCCCTCCTAAATGAGTCTCCAATTCTAAAACTTCCAACAGTGAAAATCTTAACTATAGAAAAGATGTTTGTCAGAAGATTTTAAAGTGGCATCAGCATATGGGCTAGCTGCTTTATATAGTTATAGTATAGCCAAACCCTTTCACACTTGCAGGACTGGGCAGCTTTCTGCTCTGGAGATAAGAATTAGGAGCAATTCTAGTGGTTTTTCTCTTTTCACACATGTGAGGTGATGACAGCATTGCCTGAGGTTGCACTCTGAACACTGCCCTCCTTGTCTCCCTTAGCACACTGCTGCTGGTGATGAAGGTGGAGGACAGTCGCTGGTTTCTCCTGGGAGCTGCCTGGAAGACTTCAGGGCAACTCCCTTCATAGAATGCAACGGCGCACGCGGCACCTGCCACTACTTTGCAAACAAATACAGCTTCTGGCTCACCACCATCGACCAGCCGTTCCAAAGCAAGCCCTCAGGAGACACACTCAAGGCAGGACTCATCCGAAGCCATATCAGCAGATGTCAAGTCTGCATGAAAAACTTATAGAAGTCTCTCACAGTATAAGGAGCCACCTTATCATGTAGTTCTTATACAGTGGAGCCTTCTGGGGTGGTTAGACAATTGAATAAATCATGTTGGTGCTTTTTTTAACTTATTACCTCAAAAGCTGAACGGAAATTAGTTTTTTAAATGTCTAAAAGCAAATTAAGTATAACACAAATTAAGTGTAACAGATCTACTGCTGTATTCTCCCAACTATGCAGTATATATACACAGTTTTTGCTAGTCTAATATTACATCATTTGCCAAATGATAGAAATACTCACAGCTTTGAAACACCAAAAAAACTTGAGTAATAAAAGATTGCCTTGGTCAGATACCCACCACATTTACCTGAAGAGAATATATGTATCTTTCTATTTACTGTATTTGTCACAACGGTAAACACTAACAGCTGCAATTCCATAAATTAACACAGGGTGATTTAAGTCCTATATTGTTGCAAAATACTGAAAACATACTGTGGTCCAAAATGCTTATGTCCAGCATGGAAACCTAACTCAAATTTTAGTATTTTGTGCTTGGGCATTTCAAATACACCCAACACAATCTTTTTATTGTTTTGGGTTTTTTTCCAAGCCTCACCATGCTTTAGCACTTAACCACTGCCAGTAACAAAGCCCACAGGCTCCCAAGAACAGTAACCACAAATGCAACTCTTTCAATTTGGTTAGAAGTCTACATGATGAAGATTAGCATTTTATTTTATAAGCTCGATGGGGTTTTTCCTAGACATACCCCAGGCCAAAGAATCCCTTGCTCTGCCATGCTGGGGACATTTCAGCTGTGTCACACCACCCCCACAGCAGCAACAGCAGCAATTGGTTTTTGCATTGCACCTTTTCCCCTCTGAAAGCAAGCCTCTCCTCACAAACAGGCTTTAGCCACATCACGTTGGATGCAGCACACAGGGTAGGGTTTGCAGGATTGCTTGATGCCACATGACCCTCAAACACAGAACTTGCAGCCCTGCCAGCTGGCTCTCTGAAGCCATGCTGTCCTGGCAGCTGGGGACATGTGGCAATGGGACGGCCACCACTCCAACTTGCACACGGTCATCCTTGCAAAAGCAAGGGAGAAGAAAGCAAGGCATTCATTTAGAACCATCTGTTGCCATAGAGGAGGCTGACTTGATAATGGCCAGAATGGCTTCTGTAGAAAGAAGCAATTTAGCCCGAAGTTGTCTGTCACCACTGCAAGAGAGGAGGGAAGAAGGGATCAGCTACAAATTTCATGTTCACATCATCTGATTAATGTTTATAGCAAGGACAGTTGATTTTTCAGTAACTCAAATTTTTCCTGCTTCAGGTGCTTCTTGGCTTTTATTATTACATTCCAACCTCACTGTATCATAAATAAAACCTGTTTTTTCTACATCCTTATTTGCTGGTGATTTCTGTTTCGTAAACTGTGTTTTTCCATACAATGCATATGGACTGCTCTGTTGAAATACTTTGTTTGCACTAAGGAATTAGAAGAACACTCCCAGAAAACTACTCCCACTGAAACTCAAACTCTTCAACCAGAATACACTTGTTTATTTCATGGCACTTAAAAAGATCTAAGAGGGAAGCTGTGTCTAAATTCACTTATTTAAGCTGACCATCTAAAATAGTATTTAATGTGTTGTTAGAATGATTAAAGCAAATAAATTGTGACATTGGAGATTAAAATAACCTATTATTCATGATCTACAATATTCAGGAAACCAACATTTACCAGACTTGACAAGTGTTACTACCATAAAAATTACATAAGTTAAAGTTCTAGAATCAGAGAACAGTTTGAATTGGAAGGGACCATAAAAATCGTCTTGTTCAAAGCCCTCTGCCATGAACAGGGACATCTTTCACCAGACCAGGTTGCTCAGAGTGACATTCAACCTGGCCTTAAACACTTCCAGGGATGGGGCACCAACAACTTCCCCGGGCAACCTGTTCCAGTGCATCACCACCTTCAAAATAAAGGATTTTTTCTTAATATCTAATCTAAACCTACTCTCAATTTGAAACCATTCCCCCTTCTCCTGGCACTACATCCCTTGTAAAGCGTTCCCCTCCATCTTTCTAGGAGGCTCCCTACAGGTACTCACCTAGCACGCTGTCTGACCTAGATTAGTTGCTCATATAATTAGATAAATCCATAAATAGAGAAATTATGTGAGCTTTAAATGAGCCCTCTGACCATGCTGTAGCTCTGAAAGGCAGCCCCTAAACAAACTTATCACACTATTATTTATTTCAGCTAAATAAAACACTTAGTACTGAAAGCATTGCAGTTAACATAAGCTAAATCTAGGCCATATTTGCTAATTCTCTTAAATTAAGTGTGGCAGAAACAAATACCCAAGAATAGACAACTTGCCTCTTCCACATATTGCTAGACATCAGTGGCTGTGGGATGATCATACAACTATCACTTTAGAGTTGTACAGCATGCAACTCTGGCAATGTAGCACATTCAGTGTTTTATGAGAACTCAAGGTTATACAAATCTGTAAAAACCGATTATGTCAACAACAGGAGCAAACTATTTGGATTTTCATGGCTAATATATTGCCTAATCTGCCTACAAAGCTCATTGCTTTTGCACATAAAACTAACTTCAGCACGTAGTTCTTCCACCAATAGCTGCTTTGCCTCTTCATTTTCTGACTCAATAAGCTGTTCTTAACAAATTTGTTCTGAGTAGTCCCAGCACAGCATTAAGTAGAAACCATCAGCGTAGTGTGGGGGAAAAGCCCAAAGCCCCCAGGCTTGAGCTTCTGTACTTTGTGCACATCATGTGCTTCAGGTCTGTGTACTCACAGCTGTGTTTCTCCAAGGCCTGCGCAATCGCGTCTCTGAAAGTGGAGGGAGCTCGTGCACACAAACACGTGGAACACTCACAGCAGACAGAGGATTTCACCTGGGGAGCTAATCCTGCTGCCTCTTAGCTGCAAGTTTACCTCCTCTCCTATGAAGACAGGCTGACAGTTGGGGTTGCTCAGCTGAAAAAGAGGAGACTCTGGGGAGATCCTACAGCAGCTTCAAAACTTAAAGGAGACTTAGCAAGACCTGTAGTGACAGGGCAAGTGGCAGCAGTTTTAAACTGAAAGAGTGTTGGTTTAGGTTGGACAGAAGGAGGGCATTTTTTACTGTAAGGGTGGTGAGGCACTGGGGCAGGTTGCACAGAGAAGCTGTGGATGTCCCACCCCCAGGAGTGTCCAAGGCCAGGCTGGATGGGGCTTTGAGCAACCTGGTCGAGTGGCAGGTGTCCCTGCCCATGGCCAGAGGGTTGGAACTAGATGAGTCTTGAAGATCCCTTCCAACCCAAACCATTCCACAGTTCTGATTGTAGAACCCACTTTCAGGAAGCTAAAACATTTTTATACAGGAAAAATTCAGCTACAGCAAAACAAAACAATCATTTTCTTGAACTATAGCGCTCCAGCCTAGGATGTAAAAAACCCACAAATGTTTTGCCTTGGTTTGATCAAATCTTTTGCTTCAAAGCATGGTGTATGCTTCTCACACTTTCCTGTTTGAAAACATGCTGAAGTGTAATATGTTGCTGAGCCTGCAGAAGATAAATGATATAATATTCCCCCTCTATAAGTAGTAGTGCATCAGTGTATCAACACAGATATAGTAAAGTCAACACAGTGACATGAATTGACCCCAATTATTCCCTCAGAGTGTATTGACCAAATGAACAGAGTCTGTTCACACCCTATATGACTGTGCTTGTCCACGGCAGTCAGAAATAGAAAATTAGTGAACAGCAAGCAGTAAACATGGCCTTGGCACAGGAGGTGTGAGACTGCTGCCAGGGGAGAGGCTGAGGGGTCACTGCCAATGTGCCAGGTAGCAGCTGCCCCTGTAGCCCCGTGGGGACCAGTGGCACCCCCAGACATAGCCACCCGCCCCCACTGAGGGGGAGTGGGGACCTGGCCCTGCAGTTGTTCAGCACACAACAGTTCAAACCCTACTGAACAAGGGAAAGAAGCAACATCACTGCACCCCATGACTCACAAACAGAGAAGCAAAAGCAGGCAGGAGTGCTTCCCACCATGATGTGGGCAAGAATATATCTAAGTTGCTCAGAAGCTCTGCCAGCCCTATGGGCACTGGCAGAGGAGGTTCTGGCTCTTTTCGTGGCCTCCACAAGACTTGAAGCCTTGTTGGGGTTGTCAACGGCCCATGGCAACCTCAGTCTTACATCATCAGTGCCTGTGAGGGGCAGAAAGCAGGATGAATCCTTTCCAATCACTCTGGCACAGATCCTCTCCCATGGGTCAGCCTGGCTCAGCCATCACCTCAGGCACTGGCTGGCCTGTAGCTCACATTCACCCAGCATGGCCAAAAATTACACTTCTTATTTCACTATTTAATCACTTCACATAATTCAGACATAACGGGGATGGGGGCAGGGGAAATAAATGCTTGTAAAATGAATTCCCCCTCCCTGGCAGGTAGAGTCCTTCATCCATGCTTTCACCCACCTTCACTAATCCTGTCAGGGAGGATTTCCCTCGGCCTCAGCAGTGTCATCACAACATGCTCAGCTCCAGGTAACTGACCTCTCATCAGTTTTTTCGTGTAACCCCATGATCTCACAAAGGCTGGTACAGCAACAACCCATCATAACCCAGAAATTTCTCAAGGAACAATAGCCAGCAACACTAAAAAGCCACAATCATCATGCCAGACAAGTGTAGCCTTAAGGGCAAAAGTGCAACACACAAGACTGGGGTTCCGTGTGTCATCTCACTTGGCAAAAACACCCAAGTTGGAACTTCTAGACTGTAAGAATTACTTAAGATCTGACATGAATCAAATGCTAGTGGCAACTGAATTGTAAATACGTATAACTTAAGAAGTGTTGGATATTAAATTTACAAATATTTTTCCTGTTCTGTACCTTCTAGATGTCCATCTCCCAAAATACCTGACCTTGCAATCAGTGTGTGTTGCAGGTTCAGCTGTCAGTAGACACAGGAAAGCCAGCACTGGACCTCTCACAGATGTGTCAGCAGATCCCTTTGGTCACAAACCAAACTGAGAGTGTTGCCTGTTTGTCTCTTCCCAGTCCTGAGGGAAGACTACATACTGACCCTGGAATTTTGTTAATAGCTAGAAGGTTTCTAATTATACACCTTTTTAAATACCACAGCTCTGGTGCTGTTTAGTCTCTGACAGACTGGTGTCTGCAAGCCACTAGCAAACCCAAACGATTACAACCCTTAGTAGAGCCTGTAGCAATAGGAAAAGAGGTAATGATTCTAAACCACAAAAGGGTAGGTGCAGACTAGATATAAGAAAGACATTTTTACAATGAGTGTGGTAAAACACCGGAACAGGATGCCCAGAGAGGTGGAAATGCCCCATCCCTGGAAATACTCAAGTTTCAATTGGACAGAGCTCTGAGCAACCTGATTAAGTTGAAGACCTACCTGCTCAATGCAGGGGAGGGTGGACTAGATGACATTTAAAGGTCCCTTCCAGCCCAAATCTATGAATACATTATTTAATGTTCAGTGGTTTCTCTCTTGAGCCATTCTTCCCCACTACACTTGTACTATGAATTAACTGGAATGCAGAAAATAAAGCTACTACTCTGAAGCAATTTGCTCAAGAGGATATACTTCTGGAAAAAAAGTGCTTTAAATATATTTAGCAATAATTTATTTCATTATTTATTTAGGAATTGTCTCCCTATGTATGAAATAACAATGCTTTGGGTGGGACAGAGAGAGGCAATGACAGCATAAGAACCACCAACACTTAGTCTTAGAAAATTATACTAGAGGCATCCAAAGAAAGATGGAGACTCCACACAAGACCTTGCAAAACTGAAAATATGCAAACTGCATCTTTGGGGCTTATTGGTGGGTTGTTTTGGGGAGGAGTGTGGGGGGAAGGGGGCTTGAGAGGGACAGGGTGTACATATATGTGTGTGTTTAAAAAGCGTAAGTTCTTCACTCTGCCTCAGTTCAGTGTGAGGTCCTGGGTCACTACTTGCGTTCTTTGTAGCTGAGAGGGCTGGGAAACTCCAGGAGCTGTATTAAGTGTTAGCCACTCCTTTTTACTGCAGTCAGGAGAGAAACCATGTACCTCATTATTGCTCTTTCATGGGCCTTTTACTCCACAAAAGGCAGTTTCTTCCCTTCCTCCTGCATTAGCCCATTTCACATCAGAAAACACCAGTCTTCACTTCCCTCCAGGTAGAGGTAATTAGTACTCCAGGTACTAAAAAATCAAAGCTGCAGCTCTGCCTCAGAACAACTAAGAGGGGGTGGGAAGGGAAACAGAACACAGGTACTGAACACAAGGATATCCCTACAGGCACCAGAAAAAGGTTTTTACAAAAATGCAGACAAAATAGGATTGATTTCTTCCCCAAAACCACATATATTAAAAAGAATTACAAGAGAAAAATGGAAGGAAAGAAAAAACTTCTCCCTGCAACTTGCAATTAGAACAGCAAGAGCTGGGATACTGCTTGTTAACACATGGAAGTCCGCTATGGAAGGAGAATTCACATTAATAAAGTCTCCAGATGAATAGTACATACCCACAGCGATTTTAATAGTTCAGCTTCTGAATCGTACACTGTCATGTCTGACATAAAAAGATTGCAATTGATTTATTAGCTGCAAACATAAATATACCTGTATTTTTTTTTTCCTTAAGAATAAAAAAGTACCTTGTGTTCGATCTTCCAAAGTTAGAATAGTAATGGAATAGAAGATAATAATCTGAAAGTTTTCAAGAGTACACAAACAGATCATTTACATGTAACATGAAGTGGCAAGTCACTAAAAATCAGACTCTTTCAAATCTGTCCAAATGATTGTTGCTACCCATTGTAATAACACACCATTTGTCTTCAGAGCTCATGGAAACTGGCAAGTCTTACTCCATAATTTCACTCATATTCCCATTTTTTTATAAACAGAGCTTCCCAGAAGCCTCCAATGGTCAGAAGATTTATTTGTTTCTTTTTTATTTTTTTTTTTGCATACACCATTTTAGTCTATTTATTCCTTGACTTTTCCTTTCTGGTGAACTGCAAGCAGTTCTTACTCCTCATTTTGATGGGGTGAAAAATCCCTCCCCTTTTCTTATGTCACGTAAATGGTTCAGGCACAACAACCTGATTTTGTCCTTTTGGCTGGCTTGTAGTCCGTGATGTCTACGGTTTGCGGGGGCCCCTCAGCTTTCTGCCGTACAATTATTGGGACTACCATATCGAACACCGTTTCAAAGAGGTAGTCCACCTTGTATCCTGTTTTTGCACTGGTCTCAAAACACATTTTCTCAGCTGCTGGAACATCCTTCTCATCTAGCATTTTGTATTTCAGTATCTTTTTATAGAGTGCAATCGCATCCTCTATGCGGACTTGTTTTCGCACCTTTGAGCCACAGCTGGCAACAGACTTCTCAGGTCTATTTTCATCCGGCAGTGAAGTACTGTCATCACTGAGGTCAACTTTATTTCCAACAATAGCAAAAATGCAGTCAGCACTTGCACTGTCCGTCAGTGCCAAGAATCTTTCTTCCAGCTCTGTCAGGCTTTGGAGGCTGTTCACATCGTACGTGAGGATCACAGCAGCTGCTCCTCTGCAGTACATAGACCCAAGGCCATGGAACTGCTCCCGTCCTGGCAAAGGTTTAAACACAACAAACGTTAGAGTGCTGGAAAAGACGTTATTAACCAAGTAGGAGAGTTTAAGGAATTTTAAACCAATTTCACAAGTCTGGATGAAGCAGTGAAGGTAAAAATCTGTTATTTGTAGCATTTTCAGGTTTTTCCTTAAGAGAGCAACAGTGCCACAGAACAGCTCTGCTCACTGCTTGAGCAGTCTCAGAGAAGGGAATCTGTAGAGATGTGAGCAAGGAAGCACATGCAGCATTCACATTTGCAAAGAGCAAAAAAACCCCCTAACTTCTTTTTCATTAAATTGCATGCTAGTTGATTTATGCCACATTGACTACTACCCTGCTTGTACCCACAGATGGCCCATCCATCTACTTCATCATTTATAAACAAAAGAGTTCTACTGTCTCAAGTTCTGCTAGATTTATTACTCCTACAAATTCAGCACACATTTTCAAGTACATCCAGTTCAGAAGTCTGGATCAAAATCAGTAATCCACTTTTTCCTAGGTTTTGAAGGATTTTGTAAACTATTTAGTCTGATGCTACATGCCCACAGTTCTCAGGTACATTGGCTTTACAGGAATCCAGCCTGTATTGATATGCATCTATCCCAACATCAGTTTTCACACTTTTTTAGAGTATTAAACATACAATGCACAGAAAATCCTAATACATTCTAAGAGAAATTTATCTTTTCAGTTGCCCTGGCCATTGTTCAATAACCAACAGTTAAAACATTCATTTCTCCTTGCTCAGGGACTATTTTCTAGCACCTCCAAGTAAGCCTTAATGATGTCCTTCAACTTCATTTCTTGGAAGACAAAACTGACTCTTCTTTAAATCCTAGGAAGCAAACAATGTTCTTCAGTAGCTGTAACAAGACTAAGGGAAATGAGGTAGAAGACAAACTGTGTATTCCTTCCTACTAAGAACTGCTACTTTCCCCAAATACCTGCTACTTTCCCCAGATACCTGCTACCTGTAGAATACGCTACATGTTTTACTATCCAAAACTGTATCAAGAAAAAGATAAAACATACCAGATTTCAACCAGCCATCAGTCAGCCTTAGGTCACTACATAAGTGTGAATGTACAAAGAAGAAAAAGAAAAAAAAGAAAAAAGACCAAACTACACTCTTATGAACATTTAAAAATCATCATAATTTTCCAACCCTTTTCACACAATCTCTTTGCACAGAGTCTTCATTTATAGAAAATCTAGAAGACATCTGGTTACATTCATCTTCTGCACTGACCACCATGCGCTATTTCATCATCATCATCGATTCATCATGAAACCCTTGCAAATGACTGTGAAATAGGAAGGGCAGGAGAAATTAATACTAAAAAATGCAGGTCAGCACACATTGGGAAAACACATCTGCACATGAACATGCACACTGTGAAAGGAACTCAGAATCTACCTCCAGTTGGGAACAGAACAGTCACTGCAGTAAGTCCTTTGACAAACATCAGGACTTTACTCCACAGCTGCCAGAAGAGAGACAAAGTGTTATCACTATCAGTAAAACAGATATGGAAAACCTCAAGCTAGAACATGAAATTCAAATCTCATTGCACCTTTAACACTGAGTGAAACTCTGGTAACTGCCAGAGAAACAGATTTGGAAAGGTGAAGAGTTCACTATAAAGAAGGGTAAAAGGAAGCTGGTGAGAACGCTCAGAAGTATGTGAAACATTTGCATGAGGAAAAATTGTGGTGGGATCTCTCAGGCTGCTGAATGATTGGGGAAAAGAATAGAAACAGATGTCTCTAAATTCAGGCCTAATGCTGAGAAAGAGTAAATAATTGTTCCTCGGTTACTTTCTCATCACACAGAAAATGATGATTTCACATCAAAAACACACATGAAATTTACTTTCCTGCAAAGTGAGTAATTGGTAATAGTTATATGGCATTGCAGAGGTCAAAAGCTCAATAAATGGCATTCAAAAATCCATTAGGCAAAGTTGATGGAAATTTGCTGCAGTGCAATTTTGTATAACCTCTGGTTTGCTTTCCCTCAGCAAAAGAAATTCTTTAACTAATGATCTGGGGTAGGTAGGAAAAAAGGAGGTTTAAAAAAAAATAATAGCTATACCCTTTTTTAGGTATGTTGAGTAAGGGCAAAGGAGATTGGGATACAGGTGAGGGAAGAGGTCAGTCCTTTTACGTTTTTTTCTCCAATCTCATGTTAAAGTTGTACTTTCAGTTGCACTGCAACTGAGTTTTTAAATGTCTCCAGTTTTTCAATAAAAGTTTGCGCTGTGACCAATTTTGTTTTCACCCAAACCCTGATTATACTGTGGTCTGGAAACCACAACGGAACATGTATCTCCCCCTGTTCTCCCATTTTGGATGCCTAAGCCATGAAATGCAGCCCCGAGAATCATTTACTGCAGCAACCGAGTACTAGAACAATACTATTACTTGTTTTATAGAATTTGTATGCTAATCTAATCTTGCACAGCATAATATAAACCATGGCACTTCTACGTGAGAATTACCAACTGACTACTTCTACAACTAATACATTGTTGAAAGGGGGAAAGAAAGAGTAAGAATTTACCTTGCATAAGGGATTAATTATGTCAGAGGAATTATGGAGAGACTCCCTTGCTCACTTTCACTGCACGATCAACATGCAGAAAAACCTGCACAATGTATTTTTGCAGCAGTTTCCTTATACTGACCACTTCTAACATTCAAGGGTTGGAATAACCCTAAATATGGAAAAAAACCCAAAACTACACAAAGTAATGAAATTAATATCTGTCCTCAAGGTATCAGGCTAAATAGTATCAGACATTAGGGTGAAAAACTTACTGCATGAGAACAGCCATCCCCTTCTTATAGCCAGTTATTTTTTCCTCTGGACCATCCCATCTGGTCCCATTCCAACTACATACTTTTTTATACAATTAGTTAAATTAAATGGTAAGCCCTGAATCCAACAATTAAACCATTTTGCCTCTCCAAAAAAATAAAGGTAACAGAGAAGAGTGACATAACTATCAAACAATTTGCAGTCAAAGGAATTGCAAGAACCACAAAATCAACCACAAAGACACAACATCAGGGAAAATTTTGAAAACCAAGCAACCAAGAACTAATTTCCATTTTTCTTTTCATCTTTATGCTTTGCCTTGTTTAGAGCAGTTCAACAACCCTACAGCTGTATCTCTACCTGCAGCACCATTAGCTTTTCAGAAGCTCTTCAATCAAGTATACCAAGTCCTGTTGGAGACTTCAGCCACTCAGAGGCAGCAGAGCCAATGGGCATTTTCAAAGTCCTACGATGGTTGTCACAAACAAATCAAAGAGTTTTGAGCCAAATGGACCTCAGTACCATAAAGTTCATAATAAACCTAACACAGAAAGAAGGGAAAAGCAGACCTTGCAAGAGACTGGCTTGACAAATAAGCAAGGCTAGATTTAAAGTGTACTACGACTTGAACTTCAGGTCTAGGCTTTGGTCTAGCCAGCCTCCTACAGCACTCCAACCTCTCAGCTAGAAGGCAGCAGCCCCTGTGAATGCTTTCTCTGGTTGGGAGCACAGCCCATCCAAACATCCCCATCTCTTCCCAGCTGTGGGATTCACTGACAACAACAGCACCTCGATGGTGCTCTTGGAGCTCTCTGCTTGCCCATGGCCCCTGAGGGTAGTATCCGAAGTAGCCCATGAAGTTGCTGTGGGTGTTTGAGAGCAGAAGCCAGATTTGAATGCTCCTTACCCACTACCTCTTCAAAGGCTTTCACCACAACTTCTGAAGTGGCACAACTGCACACACACACACGCTTTCAAAAAAACTTCTATCAGAAAAAGTTTTAAATCTCTCAGTGTTGAACACACAAGAATGCCAAACAGGCTGTCATTTTCAGTCTGGAGGGAATAAAACACAATGAATATCAAAGAGCTGAAAAGGTCTTCAATAAAGTACTGAAGAAAGTATTGTTTCTACTCTGATATCACAGTCTGAGTGGCAGCATAACTCAGTTCCTAAGTTAAATATGTAGTGGGGAAAAGTACACAAAGGTGGGCTACAGAGGCACGCTATCATTGCATTAAAATTGCACAAGATCACAAAATTGTCCAGGCAGTTCTCAGTCCATAAACCAGGTATCTTTCAAGGATTTTTACTGTGATTTCAGCAGTACTGTAATCTGAACAGTAGAGAGGAATTAACACAAACACAAGGTAACAGCTAGGTTTTGTCTTTCAGATTCTCTTTCTGCTTTTTAAGAGTTTGAACTTGAGTGTACATGGAAAGGGACAGGAACTGTGCCTTAGGGAGGTAGCCAGAAGAGGAAAGAAAAAGAGAAAGTATGACACCCATGACACAGCACAGAAATCAGTATTAAAAAGAAATGAACTTTGAGGATTCAGCTGCAGTAGATGAAGGTTCAAAGGGTGACCCTTACGCTCTTGAGTTACCTCAGCAGGAACATCCTCACAAATCACAAGAGTAGACAAAGGTCCCTTTTGAAAAGGGAACAACATTTCCTTCTGTTTGCAAACAAGGCAGTAAAATTGTGACCCTTTAAAGGACAGAAGGGGAAACAAATTTGCTATGAACTGAGATTTCTATTTGTGTGCATATACCGAGATATGTAATGACTATCAAAGAACAAACAGCAAAGGTCCCTAAAGGTTTCAGGAAAATTCTCCTGCCCACATATGAATCAGGCTGTCAAGTTCTGACAGTGATGAAGTCAGAGTTCTTCATCACTTAGCTCAAGATTGGTATTTATTTCTTGTAGGTGGCTTTATCGTATTTCCCTTGAAGTCAGGAGCTTTATTAAGAACTGGACTACACCTGTGGTTACTTGGGGATAAAAATAAAGCTCTCCATCCCAAAGGATTAACAAGGAGGACATAAGTAGGAATTAGTGGAAACATGAGTCACAAAGCACTGGAGAGTTCAATTTCTGCATGTCCAGGAGCTGTCCGAATACACGATTTCCTGATCTGCCAGAAAAATGCCAACATTTGGTTTTTCTTCAAGACAAAATTCTCCATGGAATGTAAGTCTCTGAGAGGGGGAAAAACTAAATAATTAAACCAACAAAGCCAAACAAACAAAAAACTCCACCACAACACCCCCTACCCATCCCCAGAAAAAAAACAACCATCAACCACAAAAACAATTACAGTTGAGGAACTGTAAAATTAATTTAAGCTCCACCCTTACCCAGTATTATGCATTCACAAAGCTGCATTATAGAAGACACTTGCATATGTTAAAGTTTCAGAATGCAACAGATGTCTAGCTCTGCTAAAAAACAAGATGATATTTATTTTGTTTATACTCATTACTTAGATATGAATCAACATTCAAGGCATGAACTGTGCCCTATTTTAGAAGCTTCTATTTAAGTTATTAAAATTAGATATGTATGTCTTGGCCAAAGCAGAATATAACATAAACACAGGAGAGTAGTGATCTTAATACCCAAAGGGCTTCACTTTCATGTTTTAAAGTAGAAAGAGCTACACATGGAAGAAGAAAATAACAACCACATGGGTTAAGGGAACAATGAACCAAGGAAAATTCTTTAATACAGCTCTCCAAAGAAAAAACATCAAAAACAGTCAAGAAAGTGGGCTCAAAGTAATACATGATTGAGAAATCTTCTAAGCACAATTTATTCTGAATTGTTAAGTCAAGAATCTTTATCTCGTAATAGAAGAAGACTTAAATTTGTGAAGGAAATCATCTCTTCCCTTAAATCTATGCAACTTTTACTTAATAAGCAAATACTTTGAGTTCTGAAGGAGTCTGAAATTGCCAAGACCCTGCCAACACCCCCACTCTACAAACATGAACTATTCTAGGCTTATAAAGCTCCTCCTGGAAAACAGCAGCTCAGTGTGAGAAAACAACCCACACGAACCAGGAGCAATCATTCACTTCTCACTTAAGCAAGACAAGGAATCATGATCAAAATTAGCCCTGTCCTCCTGTCAGCCTTAATTATCGTACAGAAATACCACACCTTCACTAACAACTGTGCCCCTTGGACACAAAAATCAATGACTAGAAAGACTAGAACTTGCACACTGCACAATCATTTTCTATGAATTACTTAAACACCCTCAGGTCTGGTCTTAGAAAATGGAGGTTACTTAAAAACACTTTAAAAAGAAATAGAAACAATCAACACAACTTCAGTCTTCATAACATTTTTCTTTTCTCTCTGATTTAAAATGTAAAAACATGTAAAAGCACCATAGTGTTGCACGATTCCTTCTTCCTACCAATACATACACACATGCACAGAGTCATTATCACAGAGGTTATTCACAAGCTTAGATCCAAAGCTAAGAGCAAAGCCTGACAGCATTTAGGTATTTATACTGCTGCTTGTATATAGATAAAGGAAATGTACTGCATGAGCTGCTTCTCCTCCCCTGGAGGCCGGAATTCAGGAAGACAAATACACTCTGGACATGAGTTCCATGCACTACGAATCTCTTCCCATAAAAAAAAATCACAATATGCCAATGGAGGCAAGTCCCAGATTCAGAGGAATGAACAATGTATTTGAGCTGACTGCCACAGATGAGGAAGCCTTATGAACTGTAAGCAGTGAAGCAGAAGATGCTTTCTAATACATTTAACTCCATGACATTTGAATAAAAGGCAGAACTCGAGACAGCAGAGCACTGTTATACAGGAGGAATGTAACGGTATTTCCCTGATCTGGAAGTGGCATTATGTCACTATAATCTAGCCCCTGCTGAATTCACATTCAGAAATTTTATACAATCTACTGGCAGACTATAGAATAGAATTCTATCAAATATTAAAAATTAAATTTAATAGGTGTGATTTTTGTCTGGACAACTGGATAAAGTTACTCAAGAAAATCAACTAGGCATCTAACTGAAAGCAGAGAAAGTTTTGATAAAACAGGAAATGCCTTGGCACTATAATCCCAAATTTATGAGATATCGTTCCATATCGTATGATATGACTTTTATCCTGAGAGATTAAGCTGTACCCTTCTACGTAAATAAAAATATTAAAGAGAGATTTTTTTTTAGAAGTCTCCTAAACTACCATCAGTGATCCAACAGTGTCTGGGATAAAACACATCAGAAAATATATGCAAACTCTAAATCTAAATTATGATAGAAATAAAAATCTATGAAAAATACACAGAGATAAGTAACTGAAGGGCTGTGAGAAAGGACTAATCCTTAAACACATGTTTTTAAAAGAGGATAAATCTTTTCCCTTTGGAAGCAAACTTATGCAGGAATACTTAACAGATAATATATTCTCCACAGAATAAGAGGAAAATCTACAACAGGTTTCAGGAAAAGCTAGATGAAATTAATATCATTACTAAGCATGAAGGCCTTTTACTAGGGATTCTGTCTCTAATACAATATGCAAGGGAAAAAATAAAACTCATCCTTTTTTTCCATTCCTTTACATAACAAAGCCAACATCCTTTAGGGCATCTAAATTGGCTATTAAGATTTTGCCAAGAGATGACAACTACCCTCTGGAAGGCTAGTCTACACCAGCACCTATCAGCGTGCATTAAAAAATGCAGCTCACTCTTCCTCTGCTTTATCTAAGGGTACCAAAAGTACAAATTACGTGCTGCTACACAGATAAAATAAACCACTAGAAACCAGTATGTCAGGGGAAGGAATTAATTCAGAATATTTATAAACAAAAAGAATCACTAGAAGGCATCTGAAATAAAGAAAAACGGGGTACTTACTAGAAATGGAAATTCCACTACACTTTATACCTAAGAATAGTAATACTTTTAATGAAAAATGCTTCATGCAGATTTCATTTCGCCTGCTTCTTTCATCTCCTCTCCCCTTTAAGTATACAACTAAACTAAAGCTAACTAATATGCCATAAATAAGATTTGAAGGACATGTTTCAGCAAGAACCAACAAATATGAAATATGTAAAAAATTTTGCAGTAAAATTCCACCCACTTCACCTAATTTCTTGAAAGATAAGTCTTCCCTTAAAAAGGACTAATAACTTTGCTAAAAGGAATGCTGTCCGTATTTCTTTACAGATTCAAGCTTATTGCTTGTTTAGAGCCTTTTCAAAAGGAAAGTTACACAAATCCCAGGATGGCTGGGGTTGGAAGGGACCTCTGGAATCATCTAGTCCAAACTCCCTGCTGAAGCAGGCTTGCCTAGAGCAGGTTGCACAAGACCATTCCAGGCAGGCTTTGAACATTTCCAGATAAGGAGGATCCAAAATCACCTGGACAGCCTGTTCCAGTGTTCTGTCACATTCAAAGTAAAGAAGTTTCTCCTGATATTTAGATTACACTCCCTGTGGTTTGATTTGTGACTTCTGTCCCTTGTCCTATCACAGGGCACTACTGAAAAGTCTGGACCCATCATCTTGCCACCTGCCCTTAGGATTTGTAGGCAGTGACAAGATCCCATTTCACCTTAACCAGCTAAAATAAACAACAGCAGAAACTATTATTAGTGTGCTTCTCTTTATGGTTCTCGCCAGTAAAAAGTGCACATAATTCTATTTTGGCTGCGTTTCCTGGTTTTTGCTATATATGCCCAGAATGATTATAGGCCAACCCACTCAAGAAAGCCCTGGTTTGTTGGGAGAAAAATTCCCTTTATGCCCCTGACCTTTCTAAGAACATCTTTCCTTGTCAAACTTGAAGTATACCAATAGGTCATGCAGTTTCAACTGACTCTTTAATTTTTATTAGAACATCAATTCAATTAACATTCCAACAGTGATACTTTGGCACAATTCACATAAAACAATTCTTCCAAAGAAGTTCACTTAAATGGGCCTTTTATTGTTAGGACTGAACAGCACACTGAGAAGTTATGCAAGAATGTCAGCATGGTGTGCAGCACATCACATGCCAAACTCTGCAAGATGTGGTTAATGATCTACAGGATCATCTGAGCGTTATCTGAAGATGGGTTGTTGCAATATGCTTTTGTTCAGCAAAAAGGCATACAAAAACCCCTGTTTAAGAAGAATTGCAAAACAGAAAACAATGGGAATATTTTGCTACAGATTAGTTTTATTTCATAGTCTCCAAGAAGATTATCAATACAGGCATGTCCTGGTAGAAGCTCCAAAATAAAAGGCTAGTCACCACCTTTATCTGCTGTGCAGAAGAAATGCCTCAAAAGTCATGTAGCTTTAATGCACAGCACACCTCCAAAGAACCAACAACTGAAACATGGGTACAAATTTGCTGTGTTTTTCTGACAGTTAACAGTGTGGTAGTTTATGAAGAAATGGGCTTTTAAGTAAAAGCTTAATTTTCTAAAGGCAGCTAAACTAAAAGCAGATGCCTAGCAGCTTACACAGGTGCCAATCAATCTGTTACATCCTGCAGAGCGTTCTGAGTCCCAGAGGTATCCAAAAAAGCTGATTACCATAGAAGAAGCCTTCTCACCCACAGCTCAAATATGATAAACATCCCTCAGTCATCTTGTCAAATCCTGTATTATTCGGTCATGAATCACTTTAAATATTCCCAGAAACTTTTTTAATCCAGCCCTGAAGAGTAGTTTGTCCATTTTCATTCCATAACTGGTAGTGACGGCTTGCATTTCTGGTTCCCAATGACAGACCCATCAGACACCCTCAATGAAAGGAGGAGATCAAGTTTACATGGGAGAGAAAAGGAAAGAAAAAAAAAAACGTAAAGGAAAAAAAATATTTACAGAGCATGATCAGAAACCAAATGTAATCCTCATTCAAATTTGACCTCCTGCATAATAAAGATGATAGAATTTCACTCAGTCCTTGTCTTGTGACTTAGGAAGAATTTGTATTCCATGAAGTAGCTAAAGAAAGGCAAGTTAGTATCCCACTAGTTAGCTGATTGGAGTTCAGCTTTCAGATTCTGAGTTTTAATAGACTTTCAGACAATGTAATCTGTTCAAAAAACAAACAAACGCCCCTCCCTCAAACACCAGACTAAAAAACATCACGTTCCCCAAACTCCAGAAAAACTCCACGCTCCTCCTAAAAGGTATTCCGCTATGACTTAAGCTCCTTCTTGTTAGGCCAGAGAAATTAATATTTTTTTCACTCAAGACTCTTTGCCTATGGCATATTTCTCTAAACTAAAAACCATACCTGCAGCTCCTTTCTCCCATCTTTCCGTGTTATTTTATTATCAAGAATATAAAAAGAGCCTCACTGAAGTTACAACATTACTTAAATTCTTGACTGCTTTTATCTCTCCCTACACTTGTACTTTTCAGAACAGCTCATAGGTTCTGGGACACCATGAGATACCAAGAGCTTGGTCTGCCATCTACTACCAACTCAATGGACCTTGCAAAATACATTGTTGCCCAGTGAATCTAGCTTAACCTGTTGCCAGTACCCCACAGCATTAGTCTCTCTTCATTTGTAGCCTTATACATTTGTTTAGTCTATTTCTAGCTGCAATCGTCTTTTTATAAAGAGACTTATAAATTGAGTGCCCTTGGACTAAAGGCATATTTAGGGTTTCTATAACCAGCAATGTCTTCAGCTGCAAAATGCCTATATGAAGGAGAAGAAATATTACCAGAGAAGATTCCTATTATCTATAAGATTTAGCCCACTAAATAGTTTCAGCTTTTCTGGAACAAAAGAATACCTGGAATCTGTTCTGCTATATAAAAGCAAAATTATTTTTCTTGCTGGCAAGAATAAATCAGAACTTACCATTCTAATACTGAAATTAAGACTGAGCTTCTAAACTCACAAGAATTTTAACTTCAAAATAGAAGTTCCCATAGAAACACCAGTATGCTTTCTAGCCAAAGCTATCACATTTCATAACAACACAAATATGCTTTCTATCCAAAGTTTTAAACTTCACCAGACTATGTCTAGCAAAGCATTACATAGAGACACAGAGAAAATCTCCTAAAGAGACTACATAGCATGTTTTTGCCAAGAAAAGCTTTGGCGAGACCTATACTAAAAAAACATATTTGTAGCTAAAGATCCCATTGATGTCTCTACAATCCTAAATAACTTTTACATTTAGCTAGATAAATGCTTTTTTCAAACCATTCATTTTATTTAGTTCTCTTGATGTACTGTGTTCATTTCTTGAAAAAGAAGATAACCCCAGAAGATTCAAGCAGTTCATGTATTCTCAAGTGCCTGGAAGGTTAGTGCCTTGTAAAAGGTGAACAGAACTAACTTTCGCCCTGCTGGACCGGCAAGCATACCAGGAGTGCATCTTCAACACAAACTGAAAAAATGACACCAGTATTTATCTATTTCTCCCTGAAATCTCACAGTTGTGAAGGGAAATGTTTTATCTAAACACTGATATCTGGCAAAAGAAATGAGGGCATGAGAGATTGATGGGACGTTGCCATCCTGTCTACGAGCAAATGCTCCACCAGAACTCCAGGTGAAATCTAGCATCAACACCTTTGTCTACTGAAAACATTACAGGGTGTTTGAGAGTTAAATTTACGAAGCTCCTGTATGTCTGTACTGAAATGAGAGTAGGAATGAAACTAGAAATTTAAGTCTGAGTAAGTAAAACACATTGATGTAAAATTCTTCTGAAACTATGTGTCTAAAAGAAAATTTGAAACTGCTGCTTAGAAAGAAGCGGTCATTTGGCAGCTTTCCTTAGGGAAAATATGATTGGAAGCAAATCATAAGGAGGGGGGAAAAGAAACCTTGGATTTACTTTGGAAAAGTTCTGCAGGAAGCAATATCACTGAACACTTAACGGCAGCAGCAGAGCTTGATGGTCAAATATTGCGCAGCAGTGAGTAACAAAGAGGCCACTTACAGGACAGGGCTGTACAACCTGACCTGGGTGAGACTCGCTTCTGGCGTGGGGGAGAAGCTTTGCAGCGTCAACACCTGCTGAAACACGAATACATCTCTCAAAGAAAAGTACTTTCTACAGAAAAGCAATTCATTTTCCACAGGGTGAATTCTAAAAGCAGCTGGGTTTTCTTTCCAGTACCTGAAAACTGACACCTTTTCCTTAAATACACAATTCCTTTCCACAGGGGTAAAGGCACTGCAGATGAGCCCACTTCCATACACAATTTCCAAGCAGAGGGTGTTGCCAGGTCCTTAACTTCAGAGCCATTCAAAGGAGACCTTCAAAGCCCACACTCCCTCCCAAAACTAGCTCTTCAGGTCCTTAGCTCAGGCAGGAATGCATAGCCAGGTATACTTTAGCACAGTTTGACTGGCACTGCAGGGCCACAAGGTCACTCCACACTTACTGGATGTTTTACATTGCTCAATAAGGAACTGGCAAGTTAGCCTGGTGTGCTGTTTTGGCTGGGGCAGAGTTAATTTTCTTCACACTATCCAGTATGGGGCTGTGTTTTGGGATTTGTGCTGCTGATTTGGGAAACTGCAGATAACACAGGGATATTTTAGCTATTGCTGAGTAGCACTTGCACAGTGTTAGGGAATTTCCTGTTTCTCATATACTTCAATGCATATTTTAACTTTAATTAATGCAAAACACATACTTTAACCAATACGTACATTAAGGAAGAAATCTTGAAGATGCACAAACAGGACATCCCTATGCGCTGGAAGACAATGTAGCCTACCTGGACTTCAACAAAGCCTCTGACACCACCTCCCGTGGCATACTCCTGGAAAAGCTGGCAGCCCATGTCTTGGAGAGGTGCACTCTTTGCTGGTGAAGAGGTGGCTGGACGGCTGGGCCCAGGGAGCGGTGGTGAACAGTGCTGCATCCAGTTGGCATCTGGTCACCAGCGGTATCCCCCAGGGATCAGTGTTGGGCCTAGTCCTGTCTAACATATTTTCTGATTATCTGGATGAGGAGATTGAATCTACTACCAGCAAGTTCACAGATGACACCAAGTTGAGTCAATCTGCTGGAGAGTAGGAAGGTTCTGCAGAGGGACCTGGATGTGCTGGATCAACGGGACAAGACCAATGACATAAGGTTCAACAAGAACAAGGGTCGGGTCCTACACTTGGCAACAACAGCCCCAGGGAGTGCTACAGGCTGGGGGCAGAGTGGCTGGAAAGAGGCCCAGCAGGAAAGGACCTGGCAATACTGATCAAAAGCACATTTTCCATGAGGAGAGGCTGAGGGAGCTGNTGAGGAGAGGCTGAGGGAGCTGGGGTTGTTTAGCCTGGAGACGAGGAGGCTAAGCAGGGACCTCATTATCCTCCACAACCACCTGAAAAGGAGGTTGTAGCCAGGTGGAGGTCGGCCTGTTCTCCTGGGTAACCAGCAACAGGACAAGAGGATGTAGACTTAAGCTGCACCACGGGAGATTTAGGTTGGACATTAG
>VYZT01019209.1:2082-53100 GCA_013400735.1 Pomatostomus ruficeps | reverse complement strand
AAGGGATGGATAATGTCCTGGTTCCGTCCAGGACAAGGTTAGTTTTTGTAGTAGGCAGCAGAGGGTGTGGCTAAAACTGGATGTGGATGTGCAGAGGGAGTGTCTGTGTGTCTGTAAGGGTCTGTGTGTCTGTAAGGGTCTCTTAAGCGCCTCTCTCATTTGGATCACAGCAGCCTGCTGACCTGTACTGAAATTCTGCACCACCTCACATCATTTTCTGGGAACGGGGAAGGGGTCCTTTCCAGGTCAGGGTGGCATGGCTGTGGTCGGTTGTCAGACAGTGAGCATGCACTGTGAATTGCTTGCCTCTCTTGTACACTTCCGTTCTTACGGTTCACTTTCTTATCTCATGTCTGTTTTCAGTAAATTGTTCTTATCTCAGTCAATGATCTTTAGCTTTTGTGCCTCCAGTTCTCCTTTCGGTGGGAACACTTGATGGAAGAATACCATTCCTAAACCACAAAAGGTTCTGTGCAGCTTCAGTTCAGGTGGAAACCTGAGAAACATGAGAAATGTCACTGGAGTGCCCAGTCTGCAGCTTGAATTTGGTTTCTGGGAATAATTCAAATGTCTGTCTTTGGCACTGCTGTAGTGTGAGGAAACCTGCACATTTCCTCACAACAGGAATTGGATTTGTGGATGAAGCAGTGATTCTGGAGAAACTCTTGTAGTTCATTCTTGTATGAGCAAAACACAGCTTCTCCAGCCGTGTGGTGAATGTGGATTATCCTGCTGAGGATGTCTTCCTTGGCAGGAGAGCACTGCTGAGTTAATGAATGGTTAGTTAATACTGCAGTACCCACTGCACCAAAGTAGAAGTAATGATAAAGTTACTGGTGAATTTTAGTTGACAACGGATAAATAAATGATGGAGAAATTCGTTGTGGATGCACAGAGAGCTCGTCTGTGTGTCTGTAAGGGTCTCTTAAGCGCCTCTCTCATTTGGATCACAGCAGCCTGCTGACCTGTACTGACATATTTTCAGATTAAAGTTTTGTTCTAGAGGTGTTTTTCTTTTATTGGGATACTGTTGACTGTAGAGAGATTTTTTTTTTTGAACTCTGAACTACTTTTAGTCTCAGAATTCACATGATTTTTGTTTTTCCTTTTCTGTAGTTATACAGCACTGTTTGGAATGTTTGCAGCAACATAAACAAGTTTCTTGGTGAGTATAAGCATGGATCCTTGTTTTTGTTAATTGTAGCTTTTCTTTAAGCTTTTGAAATTTTGCTTTAAAATTCAGGTTTTTAAATACTATCCACAGCACCTCTGCAAGACTTACCTGCATTAAATTCTTATATTCTTAAAGACTGCAGTTTTTTTCCTTCAACTGAAAATATGCAGTCTCACTACAGTAGGTTTTCATTAATGCTGCTTTATTTAGGAAAAATCTGATTTATTTTATGTGACTTAAACCCGTTTCCAAATTCTTTTTGTTTGTTCAGTGTTTAGGTGCTTGTTTTTTATCTTTAGTGTGTTACAGGAAAAGAGAGGGGCAACCAGAACAGCTAAATGGAACATGATCAAATGACTGAAAACGATTTTCAGTAAAGAGTATTTATTTCTTTAATTGCACTTGGTAATTCAAATAGATTTCATTATAGAAAATTTGTTTTTGTTCTGTTGAGTTGCTTATATTCCTTATTTCTGCTTCTGTGTTGGTCTATCCCAGTCTCAGCACCAGTTTAAACTGACAGCACAGTTACATGAGATGTTGCCGAGGGGATGAAAATGGCATTTTCCAGGCGCTGTAATCTCAGGGAGAGAGTGAGGATCTTGTTCAGAAGAGGCTCACTCATGGAGCACCTTTTCAGTTTTGTCACCGAGTGCTTGGGTGAAGTCTTGGTCCTGCCTGAGGAGAAGAGCAAATGTAGATTTTTACTGGTATCAGTTGTCTTAATCTGCTTGTATAAACTAGAGAAAAAGTAGGAGACTGAAATCAGGTACTCAGTCCTGTGGTTTGAGGGAATGTCAGTGGCGAGGAATCAGCTGTTCAGCATTCTTGTCACAGAGATGTTGAGTATCAGTTCAGGATCCAGTTCCTGTGTTGTGTGGCTCAGAGTTTGCCTGGGTAGTTGTTAATTGAATGTAGGAAGCTTTTAAAGCAAGTAAGTGCTGGTGAATATCTCGTTGAGGATCCTGCATCAGGCAGGTAAGATCTGTGTATAGTCCAGTGTCTTGTTTGAAATCTGTCTTTTGGAGAGAAGAAGGGGGTGATGCAGTATTCCTTGAAATTCGTTGCAGTGTCAGAAGATCTTCCTGTCCAGTTTAAATCTTTCATGTTCCTGCTCCTGTTACTAAAAAAAAAAAAAAAAATCCCAAACCCAAAAACTCGCCTGAAGATCTAAGCATTGTGGTTTGAAATACCAGTGTGAAGGACATCGTCTGGAATTTACAGTCATGTCCGAAAACAGTCACGTACCTGTGAAATGGTACACAAAACAACATGAGGCCGGAGCAGACATCCTTGGGTGAACAGAAGCTGTTCTTGGGTTACCATGTTCAGCAGGAATAGGGGTTTTAGATCCGTTTTTATGTGTAGGGTGGAACACAACAAGGCGCACTTCATGGCAGCGCTGCTGCTGTTGTCAAAACCTGCTCGGCAAAGGGTGTTTTCTCTGCAGGCAATAAAAGTCTCCTGTAATCAGCTTCAATACAGTTTTTCAGTGGTGCTTGTGAGACTTCCCCTTAGTCTTCATGAGATGCCATGAGGATTGTGCAGTGTAAACGGTGTCTCTAAATGCTGTTTCGCAGTCTGGTCCCACACCTTTTCCCATTGCAGGTGTGTGGTTTCAGCACAGCATGGCTGTGGTCATCCACCTGCAAGGTGTTCCCATTGCAGTGCGGACCACGGGCTTCTCTGGACTGCCCATTCCCTTTGGGGCTGTGCATATTGTAGGGGGTGAACTGGGTGAGGCTTTCGTTGTTTTACCACTGATGAGGATGTGAGGCTGCTGCCATGGGTGCAGATTATAAAAGTAAAAGTCATAGTTAATCAAAACTAACTATAGCAGAGTGAAAAAAACCTGATGTGCAAAATGTGGATAGGCTTAGTCCTTGGCAGTTTCATTCGCAGATGTGCCAGCAGATTTGGAACAGTGGTGCTGGAGAGGATGGCAGAGTCAGTCTTAGCCTTAGGCTTTGTGGAATCCGCTGTAAACGTGCTTTGTCCTTGGAGGAAACAAAACAAGCTTGTGTTGCTTGTGTAGGAGTGGCAGTGCTGCCTGCAGTACCCCAGGTCAGCAACATCTGTGCTGGGTCTCCAGGGAACACAAGACAATCTCTGGCTTGTGTTCCCCGGAGTTGTTTTTACTTTCTGGTTTTGCCAGTGCTTATTATTACCTGTCCTACCCTGCAGTCCTGCTGAATCACCACCAAGGTGCTGAGTGCCTCCCAGGAATTGGGACAGCAAGCTTCCCATCCAGAATAAAACATAACTTTTCAGTGCAAAGTAGCATTACATTTTCCATGGTGTTCCTCTTTTTTTCTTTATTGTATCCTCATGGCAGAGGGAGAGAAGTCCCTGGGTTTGGCATGGACACAAAGAAGAGTGAAGGAGAGAGGCTGAATTGTGGAAGTGAATTGCATTTCTTCTGAGCTGCCTATGAAGCAGCACTGAGACAGTACGAAGTTTGAAAGTGGGGCGGATTTCTAGGAAGGGGTTTTGGTGTGACACTTTGTAAAGGAATGCTTTAATCTCTCAGCAGGGGTTTGGAAAATAGTTTTTGCCAGGGTAGGTGTGGTTTGGAAAAGGCTGCAGTGATTGTGCAGTTTTCGCAGAGGAAACAGTAGAGGCTGTTATTAGTGAAAGTTTGCCCTAACTGCTTGGGTTTGCTCTGTCTGATAATACGAAACAGATTTTCAGTTTCCAGAGGAGCCCACTTCTGTTGGAACTTGGTGATATGCCAGGTTTGGGGCTCAGCACTGACAGAGCCCAAAACTGGAGGGAGTAAGAACAGCTACAGGTGACGGTGTACAGGACCTGTGCTGTTAGCAGAGCAGAAAGCTTGTTTGAGAAGTCAAAAATCGTGATCCCTGAAGGGATCAATATTATTTTATTTTCCTCTGCATTGCTCTGAGAGAAGTGTGCCTTCCTCACTGATATCTGTGTCTGAATAGTTAAAGAGTCTTTAAAAGTTAAATTACTTTACTGTGACTTTGATGGAGAAGAAAAGACTCTCCCTTTTAAACCACAAGTTTTCTTTCAATAATATAGATGTAGAAACATTTTCTTTTGGAAGTAGTGACTTGTCTAAATCCTGAAGTATTTGTTCCTGAAACAGATCTGATCTTCATAGAGAAGTAAGAAGTTTTGGGGAAAAGCCGTGCAGCTCTTGGGGTAGGCCTAGTCTTGTTGTTTTAATCATGGTCCTGAATACATGGGATAAACGTATTTTCAGAATTAGCAGAGTGGAAATCCTGTTTGTGCCTTGATTTAGATACCAAGTCAGTACAAACTGATTTTCTGCTGTTAGAAGAGATGTTCTGGCAAAGCGTTCTTTTTTCCAAGTTGTGACTGTGACTGTCTGATCAGTCTCGGTTGTTTGTTAGCAGGCTGTTTCAATGTAGTTCAAGGGTTTTAAGCAGCCTTTGCAGCAGAGGACAGGGGCTGAAACAAAAGGCCAGCCCGTGTTCAGTTCTTGCTTTCTGAGAGATGAAGTTCTCCATATGGTCACGGTCACACTGGGGAGGTGTTTCAGCACTGCCCCTTGGCCCAGTGTGTGCAGAGCCGTGCCCTGGTTCTCAGCAAAGGCTGCGTCTCACGTTTGAGTCTTGCTCCCAGGCTGGGTGTTTCAGGGTAAAATGGTCGAGATCTTCTACTGAGTAATTTATCTCAGAATATCGAATGTTCTGCCATCTGCTTGAGGAAGCTGTTCCTGGAGCTGGCTGCAAATGGAAAAGCCACTCTGCTTTCCCGGTCTGGGGAGCAGAACTGCTGGGTCATAGTGCAAGCCTGCGGTAGGATGTGAGAGGGAACTCAAAGCAGCGCAAGTCTTGTGACTTTGGAGGGGAGAGAAAGGAAGACTTGAGAGGAGGGGCCAATGAAAGCGAGATTTTTGCCCATAAAACTTTTTTCTTTCAACTTTGTGATCTGCTGCCTTCTAACAAGCTTAGCCAAGTCAGTGAAGTGCAGTATGTGTGTGCTTTGGCTGATGTTGGTGTTAGCTGCCTAGCGGTGTTCAGATTTTCATGGCATCTGCTGCCTCTGTAACTCCAATTAAATAGCTTTGGCTGCTTTCTTCAGATTTCCTTTTAGTTGTGATACTCAATTTTTTAACATATTTGACTGAAACTACAGAAGCCCTGTTGCATGTGTGTGTTCCTCTCCAGCCCCATGGAGCTGAGCTGAGCTGAGTCCCAGGTGGGCTCTCACTGGGGGCTGACACTGCAGGAAGCTGCAGTAATGTCCTAACGGTGCCTCTGGGAGTGTGTTGGCTTTGCGTGTCCCTCCTTAGTGAAAAGGAAAAATAAGTGTCCTAGGGGAAGAATCACCTTGCAGGTGTCATTGTTTCTACAAGGGTTATGCAAAATGTGTTTCCTCCACATTTGGAGGAGTGAAATTCCATTGTTAGTGTGAGAAAGGGATGTTTTAATGATGTAAATCTGCAGAGAAAATAGTGGATGTTTGACGTGTGGGTGGATAAACCTCTTAAAAATAAAACGTAGTTTTGCACTTGCTGCTTAGATTTCCTTTTTTTATTTATTTATTTTTTTAATTTCTACATTCTGGTGCAACATAAACTGTAAAATCCCAACCATCTTAAATTTTTCTTAATTTCCTTTCCCAATTAAAAGTTATGGATTCCTACCCCAACCATTAGAAGACTGGGCTGATTCAGATCCATGCTGTCTGAACTCTGTTATCAGATACTACTCTAGGAAATTAATTTTTTTTCAGTTCCTAGGTGGCCAGAATACTTTATCTTTTGGTGTGAATCAAACTTAGAGGCAACAGTATTTTTTTTCCCCATACCCCTGCAGGCTGCTTGAACAGAAGTGAGGATCAGTCTGAAAACTCTGCTTTAAAGGAAGGCAGCTGAGCTTTTGGTAGAGAAGTTTCTGTGCAGTGTGGTGGTTGAATGGAGGTGGTTGGGCCGCCTCTGTGGCCAGCCCTTGGCAAATGGCCTGGCTTAAAAGGTGTGGTGAAGGAGTAGCTCTTCCCTGTCGTAGAAGCTTTATGATTTTCCTGAAGATCTTTGATTTCTGAACCATGCTGGAGCTTAGAGTCGTTCTTCACAGTGTTAATCCTTTTGCAGATGCAGCTCAGTTGATACCTTTGCTGTTCACGTGAA
Source organism: Pomatostomus ruficeps (assembly GCA_013400735.1). Taxonomy (NCBI): domain Eukaryota; kingdom Metazoa; phylum Chordata; class Aves; order Passeriformes; family Timaliidae; genus Pomatostomus; species Pomatostomus ruficeps. The sequence goes on along the minus strand of VYZT01019209.1, from coordinate 46,807 downwards.
CCGAAACGCTGGTGCTTATTTCTGTGCATGTCTCCTTGTTCGTGTGATGCAAGGCTAGGAAGTTTTTCATCTTAAATCAGTTTTGTCCATCTGTAATTGAATCTTCGAGATGCAGCCTTACTGTAAGGACAGTGATATTGGATAAAACTTCCTGTGTGTTTGGATCTTGTGAGCATGAAGCCTACGGGAATGGATCATAATTCGTATCTTACAATTGTGGGAAACAATTGACAAAAAAAAATCAGGAAAAATAGCTGTTGACCAGACTTCTTCACTGTGTGTGCCTTGGGAGAAACTACTTCAGCAAGATTTCTTAAACTTTTATATTATCTGTTGGAAACAAACCTTAATGAAGACTTCTTTTTATTTTCTGCTTAAAATGGTGGAGAAGCTGGATGAAAGCAATGCAAATACGCAAGCAGTCTAGAGAGTCTTCTAAAATTGGTTAAGAAAACTACATATTTCTAATGACTTTGAACTTTATTGCACTTGTAGTGATGAGGTGGCATAGTGTTCTAGAGTGTTTCGCTACTGTGGCAGCTGTTGAAAGATTGTCATTGTGTTTGTTTTGCCCACTTCCTGTTTACTGGATTCCTTGTTTTCATCAAAACCGGGAGGGGGGAGAAAATATTATGAAACTTGTGTGTCAGTTGTGAATAAACATTGGGTTGCATGGTTCTTAATTGTCCTGGAACTTGGACCAGTGGACAGAGGCTGAGCTTCACACTTCCATGGTCCAGTAGCTGCCATTTTGAATGTGTTTTTGGAATGGTTCTGCACACTGTCACTTGTCGCTGTCACGCCCTTGCTTAAAAGATAATTGCCCCCTTACTTTCTGCAAAGCAAAATTACAGCCGTCCCTTAACGCCTGGCTTCTGGGGATTATAGTGCATAAGCTTATTTTGTGTATGTCATAATTAGTGATTGATATTTAATTGCATTTTTCAGGGGAATAAAATCAGCAGTGTTGATATTACAAAATGACAAAACATCCTCCGAATAGAAGAGGGATCAACTTTGAGGTGGGAGCCCAGTTGGAAGCCCGTGACAGATTAAAAAACTGGTATATTTTTAAAACCATTCATATTATATTAATTTTAAGTTTTTAATATCTTAAACATTTTGTATTGATAGAATATTTAGAGTCGTAGTCATTGGTTTGTAGGAAAGTAGTTAATTTATAAAAGTTTATATACCAGTGATTGAAATGGGCGATAGATGCTGTTTGTTGTGCTGGCCCTCGAGAAGTGTACTGGTGTGTGTCTGCAACAGGACTGCTCCTAAATCTGGCTGGACTGCAGGCTCTCATTCTCCTGAATTCACCCTTGCTATACTTAATACTGCAGAGCAGATATTACAGAAGAATGAGTTCTTTGCAGTACAGAATATCCTCGCTGCTTCCTTTCCCAGTGCTGTTGTGAATTCACAGGCTTTAAAATCCAATCGCATTTGTTAGGCCTGTGCTCGTGTGAGGGTGGTCAGCTCTAGAATGAAGAACTCTGTGGGGAAACAGATTCTGTACTAACAAGTCTGGTCTGGTGCCTGTCTTGCAGCCCTCAGCTGTGAGCAAGAACGCTTTCCTTCACTAACCACAGCAGTAGGGAGAGGGAGAAGAGCCTAAAAATTACTTGGACTAACTTTGAACTTTCTAACTCTGTTCATTTCAGGTAGTCAGCTCAAAACTTAGCATTTAATAATTCTCAGTGAATGAGAGATAAAACGAAAATTGCCAAAGACTTCTTAAATACAGGAATTAATTTGGTTTTGTTAGCTCCTATAGATAACTTCTCTTTCCAGAAATCAACTACAGTTGATTTTTATTAAGAAGTCTGTGTGGGTTAGATACCATTTTACTTAAAGCTGTGGAACCTGCCAGCAGGTGAAGTGTGCAAAGTCAGTATTGAAAACCACATGGACATCTCAGAAGGATGGAGCACTGCCTTAGGCACAGGGGATTTATTCCAAAACATCTCGGTTGCATGCAGAGCACGTACTCTCTGGGTACAAGGGCTCTGCAATTGTGAAAATCAGAAAACGTGGCTCTTTCCATAAGGAATGTGAAGAATGAACATTCAGTCCAAGTTACACGTTCAGTTGGCTTACCTGTGTAACCGAAAGTTGTGTGGGTAAGCACTGACTGAACCTGCCTGCATCTTCGGAATTCTTGAGTTTCCTCAGTACAGCAGAAAAATCAGTCAGGCTTACAAAAGTAAGATCTCTTAGCCTGTGTGTAATGTGGGCTTTTGGAAGATGCAGGTTGGTGTAGCTGGTGTTTGAGTAGGGCTGATAATCGTGTCCATGACTGGGACCCCTCTGACACCTTTGCTCAACAACGGTGTCTTGAGGATGGGTGTACACAGCTCTTGCATGGGAAAACTTCGTGGGGGGGAATTCAACAACCTGCTTTGCTTTCTTCATATTCCTTAGCTTAAATTTGAATTTTGTTCCATGTTCTTTGATTTTTGGAAACACTTGATCTAAAATGACCTGTCCTATGCAGAGTGCTTTGCAGCTCTGATCTCACAGCTTGGTTATGAACTCTCCAGTTCTGAAGTCTTTTGTTTACTTGCTAAGCTTGGAACCCTGGATTGTGTGCATTTCCATTTTCGGGGTTTCTAAATCAAAGCTTTTAAGAGCTGGGGGCTTAGCAGAACTATCAGCGCTGACACACCTCGTTGGGTGTGGATTTGTAGAGGACACAGACTGGGTTTTTTCTCTGCTGCTTTCATCTGCCCCTGTGCGACCAGGGCCACTTCGTGGTGTGGTTACAGTGCACTCCCATGGAGACACAGGATTTTCTGTTTGCTGACACTTGCTTTTCCCAGTGCTAGACCTTTGGAGGTCCAAGCTTTTCCTGTGTGTACTTTTGTTGCTGTGTTGGCACTAAAACAGGTACAAGCCTCCTGTTCGGTTACAGTGCTGGCATTGGTCTCTGTTCTCAGTACCAAATACATCAGTCAATTCATGGGCCACTATTGCCATTCCATCGGCAGGGATGCTTTGGAAAATATTTAATTTCAGAGTGCTGGATACCTCTCTTTCATGGCAATGGCTTGTGCCCCAGATTGCTAGTTAAGGACTTCTGGGGTGTTTGGGTGTGTTGTCAACCCTAGTGAAGAAAAAGCTTTTTATGCCAGCAGAGTAGTCAGCGTGGAGCCTGCTCCTTGCCAGTGTGCAAAGTGAATTTTGCATCTTCAGAGCTCCTACCAGAGGTTGCCTTGTTGTATTTGGAATCACAGCATGTGGAAGTGCACTGCAATTCCTGATGCAGTTGTCTGTCGTCTCCTATTATTGAACTCCAGGGAGTACAATGAGTACTTTTGGTGCTTGGCTTATGTTCTTAGGGCTTGGGTGGAGGCATCAAAGCTGTCATGAAAGATTTGTGTCTGTTGACCTCAGGTTGCTGTAGAGAGGGTGTCTGTGCACGCTGAAAGGTTTCTTGGCACACAGCGCTGGAGTTCGGAGGGTGCAGGAGCGGGACTGGACTGCTGCAGTGGGGCAGCCCTGAGTGGAGGGATCTCAGAGGGGTCGCTGTAGGCGTGGATGTGGGCCACTGCCCCGGCTGAACTGACTTCCTGGAACCTTTTGCATTGGATCATTAAACTGATCGAGTGCTGGCTGGCTGCATCCTCCCTTACTGAAAGGAGGATGACTGCACCGGATGCCTGCAGTAGACAAATGATGTTACCTTGTTTTATCTTGTTGTAATGACACCTCCTGTCTGTTGTCTGAGTAAAATGGATGTGAAGGGACTTTCGATTCTGGTTAAAGCTCTTGAGTAGTATTGAGTGTGGTGCTACCCTGTAAAGATTCAGACTGTCAGTCCCATGAGTTCAGTTGTTCATGCTGTCAGGAACTGGTCCAAGTACTGAAAGGATGAACCACTGTAGCTGTTGTCTTTCCCAGCGCTGGTTCTCCTGGATGCTTCCTTTCCTCTGTGCATTGCTTTGGCTGCACTAAGCTGGTCCCTTCCTGGTTCTGAGGGAGTGGATGTTTATAGCAATTGCAATTCTGTTTTGGTGTGTAGGAAAGGAGAAGGGAGATAGACTAGTCCCGGGAATTTACAGATACTTACCTCTTCCCAAAGGAGGATAGTTTTACATTTGTCTACCTTAAACCTGTTTGCTGTCCTTCGACAGCTGTAGTCTGAAGTTGCCAGTCATTCCTAACCATTGTCTATTCAGAATTACACTCTGAGCTTTTGATTGTCACTTAGGTTCTTAGAAAATTAATGCCAGCAGTTTGGGCATCTTAGAGGTTTTCCCTTGCTGTTTAGTCAGTTCCTAAGTCCTTGAAAGGCCTGAGCTCATCATTCCTTTATTACAAATTGAGCTGGAAAACCACTTGTTTTGCCCTCCTTGTATGTTGCAAGAAGTTGTCTCTGATTTTGCGGGATTTTAGATAAATATTTAAATCAGTACCATTTGGGGTTTTCTTACCTGGAATCAATTAGCTGTCTTGAATACCCATGGAGTCAGCTGAATACTTCCTGTGTCGTTTGGGGGAAGATGTGTTGGGCCACCCTGGACATATCTCAGTTGTACTCTGGGGCCTTAGCCAGGCTTCAGCTATTGGCCTTTCACTTTGTGTATCCTCTCATAGTATGTTTTTTTGGATAAACAAGTCTGAATTTCTCTTAAGTTACCTCTACCCTTTGGTCTGTTCACCGGCTTTTTGGAGGATGTGTATGGACAGTGCTCTGTTACTCTCCTGTGTAGATCTGTGAGCAGTTTTATGGTGCGCTTGCTCAGGCGTGGGAGGAAGGCAGCTTGGCCTGTCAGTGCGTGGTGCTCAGGGCTGTTGAGAACTCTGAACCTTTCTGCTTTGTTTTGGAGCTGCCAGCGCTCTCATCGGAAAGGAAGGTGGTGTTGAGGAGAGGGGCTGTCAGTTCATGGATAATCTAGCACAGCTGCTAATGGGTTTGCTGCTGCACTCAAGAGCACTGAGTGTATGTTTACTGATGCTCGTTGCTTCAAAAAGAGATGTTGATGTTCTCCAAGAACTGGCAGGGACCTCTAGCTCAACCACACTTAGTCAGGTAGACTGAAATTTGGTCTCATTGTCAGATATGTTTTTCTCGATGATCTTGACTCCCATCAGTGAAGTGGGATAGGTGCAGATGGCACTGGTGTGTGATTCTGGGATGACAGTTCTGGTGGAGAAGGTTCCTCTTACTGCTGAGTATGAAGCAGGGGGCAGTCTTGCATCACTGAGTTAGCTGGCTCTTGTAACTTGGGCTTGTCTCATCTCAGTGGTGGAAAGAGGGTTGTATTTCCCAGAGGTGGTTATCTGCGTGGACAGGATTATTAGCTTGATACTGGTCAGCGCTCTGTCCTTTTTATCAGCTTCCCTTCTTCATCTTTGGAAATCTGTACAAGTCCTAAGTGTGCTGCAGTCCAAATGGCAAGAGCAAGCTTCTGGCTGCTCTCTTGTTGAGAGGATCTGTGATTTCTTAGCTGTTTTTGCTGCACTCAGATTGTAGGGAATGGGATGCTGGTTTTTGCCATTACCTGTACTTGGTGATATCCAAAAATAATCTGTGTTTAGTAGAACTAGGTTGTGACTGTAACTATTGCCCCCTCATGAACTTGTGGAGGACAGTACTTGAGTTACCTAAATATAAAATGCCCTGACTGTCACAGGAAGGAAGTTTCTTTTTTTTCTAAGACACTGGTAACCAGTTAGAGATGTCCCTGCCATGAGAATCTTCCATTTGAGTTCTCTCCTCCACAGCCTTTGCTGCCTGCATTTTAGTAATACATTGGGATGAACAAATGGCACAGCTTGAGATGTGTGGCAGTGTTAGGCAAGGTCTCTGAGTGGAGGTCCCGGGCATGGTCTGTTTGTAGCTCTTTGAAATCGTGAGTGGACGTGTCTTAGATCTGCTGGGGGATTTCAGGTTTGCTTTCTCTTTGAGCAGGGTTGTAGAATGGTAGCTTGGGTTGCATTTGAGTCTGAATTCTTGCATGTCTGGGCTTTATTGTTAGCGTCAGGCTTGATCCTTTAGACCACTTCAACCGCTGCTTTCTAGTATTTGTTCTGTCCTTCAAGTGTGGTTTACCAGATGAACAATACTTGTGGATTTCAGTGTTGTCTTCAGCCCTTTGTTCCAGAATTCCCTAAGGCCTTGCCTTTCTTCCAAAATACTGAAAACACTGACAAATGGAAATTTTCTCCTGATGTTACTATTGTGGAGGGGAAAGCATTGTACTTGGAATGTTATCCTCATTTGGGGTAGTGAAATAGCTGTGGTTCTGAAATACTTACTGAAGTTACAAATTACCAATGCAATTTAAAGAAATACAGAGATTAAAAGGTCGTCCTGATCACAGACATTTGAATTTGACTCATTTCAAATTCCTCTACTTCTAATGTACTAGTAAATTAATATTTCAAAATCCCAGGGTTCTGCAGATGAAATTTAACTTTAAGAATGTAAAATGTAGATTACATTTAGTGTGCCTGCTGGGTTTTTGCTGTTACATTGAGTAGATGATTTATGATGCCTGGTGATGGATATCTCAGAGAAGTGAGTGTGTTGACCCCTAGGTGTTACTTTTGATAAGAGCGAATTGAAGCTATCAGTTTTGTAAAATGTGACATTTCTAGATGTAGGGAAGGTCTTTCTGACTTCTGGATCTGTAGCTAAATCTCTTTTTCCACCCCAGACTAAGAACTCCGTAGTTGTCTCCTTTTGCTGCAGCCAGTGTTTGCATTTGCTGTTCAGTTTTGGGATTTCTTACGTGCTTTGCTCAGCCATTATGTAGCATCTTTATTGCTTACACAAGTGGTACATCAAATTAATAAGATTGGAGGAGCTAAACCAAGGTTTATTTGTATGAAGTGTCTGAGACAGCTTACTTTATTCTTAATTGAAATATTTTAATCTACCTTTGACCAGGTATCCAGCACACATTGAAGAAATCGATTATGAAGAGGGGAAAGTACTTATCCATTTCAAACGCTGGAACCACAGATACGATGAATGGTTTTGTTGGGACAGTCCCTACTTGCGTCCCTTAGAGAAAATACAGTTAAGGAAAGAAGGATTGCATGAGGAAGAAGGTTGTGCAGTAAGTAGAAATTAGAGGATATTTGTGTGTGTAACAGGTTAATGTGCAGTTGTATGCATGATGACCTCTAAAATGCTTCAGTGTTGCTTTGTTAGCTGCTGTGTTAATTCCATGATTTCTTTTAAACACTGGAAAGCTAGTAATTGAAATGCTTTAATAAGGGTGTGTGTTTCAGTAATTCTCAGATAAATACACTTTTAATTCTGTTTTGTAGGGATTCCATATCAATGATCAGGTGTTGGCATGCTGGTCTGACTGTCGCTTCTATCCAGCCAAAGTTACTTCTGTTAACAAAGATGGTAAGGACTCCTGGCTTTGTCGTGCTTGGTACTCATGTATTTCTCATTGTGCTGGAACCGCATTGCTTAGGTGGAGAGATACTGTAGCAGATACAAAACAGCTGTGAAAACTTGTATTTTCAATTGTGTTTTAGTCTGTCATCAGCCTTTTTAACCTCTTAGCCTGTTTGAGATAAAAACTTTCTGCTGGGATAGCCAGTCAGTAATTGCTTTAAGTGTATATGCGGGAAAAGTTGTTTCTAAATTTGTTGTTATTGCCTGTAACTGCAATAAAACCTATTGTCAGAGCTGCAAAACCCCCTCAAAAATCAGAAGGGGAGGGGGAACTGTGAAGGATTTGTTCTTGCTTTAGATTGTCTGTGTTGTAAGATCAAGGAGAAAAAGGCTGTGTAATTGTATATTGGAATATTCCACCAAAAATATTTTGGGGTTTTGTGAGTACAGTGCATCTGAGGAGCAACTCTTTATTCTGTCTGGAGTTCTTTTGGATAACTCTGCTGTGTCTCCCTGGCCTGTGACAGGAGCTCTGTGTTGAGCTTCCATCTGGAGCTAATTGTGCAGCTGGAGTATTGGAGCTGTTAGCCAATGCTGTGTTAAATAACTTTTCATCTTTGAATTCTTATGCTTTTTTTTTTGTATTTTAGGTACTTACACTGTGAAATTTTATGATGGTGTAGTTCAGACAGTCAAAAACATTCATGTCAAAGCTTTTTCCAAAGATCAGGTGAGTATGATGTTTGTGCAGCTTGTGTATTCTAAAATGAACAGTTCAGGTGGCTCGATTTGGTGAATTCTAAAACATGGAATTAAGGAAAAACCTTTATTGCTAAAATACAGCGTGTCTGAAATGACATCCCTCAAAATGAAAAGGTTACGTGAATCTTTGTGGTGTGATTTGCAAAGCTCTCAGGTTCTCTAAATGCACCTCTTGAACTAACGGAGTCATAGGTACAGAAGTAAAACAGATTTCTGAAATAGTTGGTAAATTCAGAATGTACATACTAAAGCTAGTGGTAAGGTTTTGAAACGTGCTGTGATTGTTTTACCTGTTTGAGATTAGTTTTAAATATATATGTCTTAAAGAAATTAAAACTATGGAGTGAACAGAAACTATTCTTACCCAAAGTAACTACTTGGTATTCATGAGACTTTTAAGGAATGTGGCTATTAATCTTTCCCCTCACAACTTTGAGGAGATCAGCTTTTTTAACTGAGGATTTTCCTTCTGTGGATTTGCTGTTTCACCAACCCTTCACCTGCTCAGTGCAGTGGATTCAACCTTCAGCTCCTGATATGAAGTAGTAGTGAGACATTACATTACAAAAAAAAAATTTCCTCCTGATGATGAGAAGGGAGAAGTGCTCTGTACTTCAATTTCCATGTGCAGGCATGTAGGACAGGCTGACCAAGTTCTGGTCTTGAGTAACTTGGTTAAAACTTCTTCAGTAGCTGCTTCAGAATAATTTTCATTACAGGCAGAGTTAAGTTTGATCTCTTGCCACACATTGTTGTGTAGTAAGTGTAGCCTGTGGGGTTTTTTTCTCATGCCCTCTGCTTTTAGTTTTCTGAAACTTTAAGTTTGAGCAAAGAGATTGAATCTGTCCCCAACAGCACAAGTGTTAAACACAGATTCCAGCAATGAATGTCAGTGGTACAATTTAAATTTGTCGCTGTTGTGAAGAGGTGTGTCAATCCTCCAGATTTCTGTGTCTGCCAGGCTGGGAGGGAACACTATTTCACATTTACCATAAAATGCCCCTAATAGCTTTTAAATGGTTATCACTGTGTGTGGTGGAAGGTTGGCCAATGCTCACAAGTGAACTGCTGCAGAATCTTCATTTCCATGAGAAATGTTTTTATGATATTTAGCATTCAATAAATGAAGTTGAGCAATCTGAAGAAATATTCTGCGTAAGAAAACAAAAGTATTTTGTCTCTCCTTTAGGAAGTTGCAGGTTTCTGCATAGCTTTGGAAAGGTTTTGAAAAGAGATGAAAGGGGGTTTGGGGTTTTTTTGTTTTCTCCTTTTATCCTTTGTCCAAGAAGATTTCTCTTAGCTCAAGAGAATCTCCTGAGTTATGCTAGAACATTTTTTCTGTCCTTTAGCATAAAAAAGCATAAAGTGAGAATTTCCTGGTGAGCTTTGTTTACACAACCAGAAGTAAAGTTTTAAAAAACAAACTTGAGCCACTGGAGAGCTCAAGATTCATGTGTGGTGGGGATTCAGGTACAGCAGTCGTGTAGCAATGTTGGAAGTGCAGGGGAGGTGCCTCGTTCCTGTTCTTCAGGGGGAGAGGCTGCAGTCACGAGGGCACACGTGGCTCATATCTCAGTACTTGTTAAAGGAAGAAAAAAAGGCTCCAAACCCACGTGATTCCTGAAGGGAGCAACATAAACAGGTCATAATTCCTTCAATTCCGGTGTTGCTGGTCCCTGTGGAGGGGGTGTGGGTGGCTCTGCTGAGCGGTGCTGGTAAAATGCTGGTGCCCTGTGCCAGTGCCTTGGCAAGGACACACAGCTGCTCCTAGGAGTTCAGGAACACCGAGAGGGAGTTCAGACGTGCTGGGTTCATGATGCAGCTTCTTGAGAATATTTTGACTAAGATGGCTTATGAAGTGTTCCAGTATTGATTCAAATCAGATGGTTTTGTGAGCATCACAAGCGTTGAAGCGTAGTTGCCTGAGAGTTGTTTTTGAGTTGTTGTTTTTGGTGTTTTGTGTGGATTTTTTTGGTTGGTTGGTTTTTTGAGTTGTTTGGGTTTTTTGCTTGATCTTTTGGTGGGTTTTTGGGCTTTTTTTATGTGTGTTCTGAGTTTTGGGGGTTTTTTTGTTTGGTTTTGGCATTGCTTTTTTGTGGTTGTGGGGTTTTTTGGTTGTTGTTGGTTGTTTTTTGGGGTTTTTTTGGTTTTTTTTCTCCCTAATGTTTGAGTTGCCACTGAAGCTTCTCCCATAAGGAATTTCCAGAATACAAACTTAGAGGTTGTCTGGTAAAAGGGGTGCTCAGAACATGTGAAAGACCTCCTTCCCATGTGCCTGGCTTTTTTCATGAAATACACAGCAATTTTATTTCCTGCTTTTAAACAGTGACTTTTAATCACATCTCTACCAAGTATGGTTGAAATAATATCACAGAGGCTGGAGCAGATTGCGAGTGCACCATTTTAGTGCATCAGGACTATTTCTTAAGGCTGTGGTCTGAAAATACCTTGAAAGGTGCCCGTTCATGTAAACCACGTATGGACAGGAATATTGGGATGGGGAGAGGCAAAGTGTTGCGCAGGACAAGGAGACAGTGGCTCTTGAGTGGATTCTCAGAATTTCATGTAGTTCAAATCACCTGTTTCACTTTCTTTCCCCAGAAAAGGTGTTGAGGAGTTTAGCCTTTCCTGTCCTCTGATCCTGGGTCAAAGTTGAAGCTTCTTGTTCCTGGTAGAACTGTGTCTGGGAAAGAGCAGGGTTGCTCCTCAATGCTTCAAACAAACAGGAAGAGAGAAGTTAGTGGAACTAAAGGAAGTTGACACATGACCAAATATAAATTAGTAATCCGTGTGCAAAGCTAGAAGGTTTCTGTTCATCTGGGACAGCCTGTAGCAGGATCACTGGAAGGGGAAAAAACCGTAATCAGTGTATATCATCCTCCTGCCCCCTCGCAGCGGTGTGATATAAATCCTGATCCCCAGAGGGGAAGGATGTGGAGTAGCAGGGAGCTGTTGGTACCGGATGTGCTTCCTGGCCTGCTGTTACCCAGTAAGAACCGTGGGGAAATGGGCTGGCAGGTCAGTGTTGGCTCAGGAGCTGGCCGGGGACTGTTCAACATTTTCATGTCCTCTCATGCTGAACACAAATTACAGAAGAAGTTTTAAGTTTCGTTTTTAAACTTAAATGTGTAAATTCGAACATCACGTGGTTCCTCGTGACTTTGCTGACTGCAGTTGCTTTACGTGACTCTGCCTGGCAATTTCAGCAGCAGTGATTAGTACAAGCAGACTGCGTGTCTGTGTTGAATGAGACTTTTCCGTGAAAGGAGAAAGTCAAGTGATGGAGCCGTTTGCAGTTTCCTGTGCTGCTGACTCCCCCTCCTTCTGCAGTGTCCCAGGTGGGCTTTATGTGCTGCACAGGCCAGTAGGGACCCAGCCTACGTCTGGGAACGAAGGAACAGCAAATCTCTTCTGCCATTGCGTGGTGAAGAATGGGTTTCCTGCCCTGTCCTGTTGACTCTCCACAGGTCCTTCACCAGTTCGGGTGCCTCTGAGTTTTAATCCGTGGGTTACAACAGAGCATGTACTTTTATTATTGGAAAAACTGAGCAAGGATGCAGCTCTGCCAAATACAGAGGGGAGGGGTGGCTTTCAGACTACGATGAGTTGATTTTCATGTCATTCTGTTTTTTCTAGAATATTGTGGGTAATGCTAAGCCTAAGGAAAGAGGTAATGAAATTCCGTCATCTCCTGAAAACCGGGAGAAATTTAAAGAGCAGAGGAAAGCAACAGGTAATGCAAAGAAAGACGAAGATGAAAAGACATTAAAGACAGAGAAACGAGTTAAGCAACCTGATAAAGAGGGAAAATTTATTGTCATCTCGGAAAAAGGCAAGATCTCAGAAAAGAATATATCTAAGAATGGAAAAGAAGATAAAGAGAATATATCAGAGAATGATATGGAATATTCAGTAGATACACAAATTGAGAACAAGCCTGAGAATGACAATGTAAAGAGTCCACAGGAAAATGCAAAAGAAACTAAGCGAAAGCGTGGCAGACCACCAATAACACCTCCCACAGGTATGTAGCCAAGCTCAAATGTTTAGGCATGTACCAGAACACTTGTAAACTTACCTGAAGGAATGAGAAGTGTCTTTCACAGCCTAAACCTCTAGAAACTTTTAAAAAATTTTAGCTCATCCTTGTTCAGGACAACCAAGAACACGGTGACATTTGGAGCCTTGGTAGTTTGGTCAGAGATTAGATTTAGGCAAGTAACCATCATGTAATGTAAAGCTTACCTGTAGTAGGATTAAATGCTACTGTGTAGGTTTTAGAAAGCCAGATGAAGCTGTATTTATGCAAGTCCAGTATTTTAGATTGTGAGGCTTGCGAATTTGTGTTAAAAGTGTTTCACAGCTTTGTATCCAATCGATTTTTCTTCTCTATCTAAATCTGCAGAGCAAAGTTCTCAGACACTGCAGCCCATAACCTTGGAGTTACGACGTCGGAAAATACCTAAAGGAGGTGATGTTCCATTGAAGCGTCCCAGGATTGAAAAAAACTTGTGTGAGTGTTTTGGTATTCAGCTCTCACGCTATGTGTGTGTGTGTCTATAAAAGTTCTTCAAGCTTTATGGGTGGGGAAGGGGTAAAACAGCTGTGGTATTAATCTTGAACTGCAATAGGTGTGTTGGCTGAAATACAGAACCTGTTTTTCTTAAATTTGCCATTCATATGCGGCCTCATCACGCTGGAATTCCCGCCTAAATCCTGGAAGCTGGTTTTGGATAAAGGAGGCGTAAGTTGTGAGCCTTGAGGCAAAAGTTCATACATGTAGGGGTGGCAGTGATTATATTGCCTCCAATATATAGAAGGCTATAAAAACCTTAAAAGTTGTAGAAACTCCTCAGTTACTGGATGGAGGATCTGCCACATTGCGTAGCAAATGCACTTTAACACTACATAAATATTCATGCCACTGCAGTCAGATAGCTTCTGCTTAATCTTGGTGTGCTGGGTGTGGAGGCTACAGAACTGGAGTGTGTTGATGAGGAAAGAAAATTATCTTCTCTTGTGTAATGTCATGACCGAGGAGATGAAGATCTAAAGAAAGCTCTTTCCTTAACACCACAGAGTCTTCAGCGTCAGTGCGTGCAGGTTCTCCAGCTCAGTCACAGCTGTTTGTGTGTCTGAGCTGTCCCGTCTAACTCGGGGTGTTGCTGATGTCTGTGGAACAGCTGGTTTAGATCAGCTCCCCTGTATCGTGATGGACACCCCCCCTGCTCTGCAGGATGCTTTGTGTGCATTTTACTCGGTGCAATTCTTTTCTCAGTAAGAAACCATTAAGATAGTGATCTGTATTTGTACTGCAAATCTGTTACTAGAAGAAAAAAGTTGAGAGTTTTTGCTGTATTTTTACGCTTCTTTTTAACTTACCATTGTAGCTTTTACAGAGGCCTAATTACCCAAGCTTTTTAGCTTTTGCTGTTAACCTTAGTCCTTAAAAAGCACACTTTCAAGCTGTCACAGGGAGGGAAGAACTGGAAAGTTTGCTTGTGATCTGTTTGTAATCTTGTAACTGCATGGTACCATTAAATACAACTGTTCCAGCTCAGGAAAAATTTAAGAACTCTTCAGATAATGCTGAGAGAGACCAGATCAGGAGGCGATCTTCAAGACTCTCATCCAGTATTAGCCACGAGATTTTAAATACAGATCTTGTCACAACTTCCACGGAAATTCAGCCTTGGAAAGATGCAGTATCTAACCAAAATGAATCAGAGAAGGGTAAGTGCCTTCGCAGTGTACTCTGGATTTTTGTGATGAGGTGGTCGTGTAGTTGTTGCAGGCTCTATATTTAAAGTTGCTCAACCTGCAGGCTGCGTATTTGCCATTGAAACCTGAGTGCATCAGCAGTGCAGGGAAAACTCATGGAAAGCTTCTATCGCTCTGCTGCCCTGATTGCCTTTGGCTTTTGATTCCCTCTCCATCAGTAACTTTAGCATTTCCCTTGGGTGGTGGGAGCTTTTCCAGCAAAGGGATAACTGGCCTTGCAAAAGGAGAGCTCCATAGGCTGTAAAAATATCCAAGGAATTAGTTTGCTTTGGGGTTTTTTGGTTGAATGATTTTGTTTTTTAGGTAATGGAGGTTCTGATTGTGAAATTGAGGTGATTTCAAGGTTTTAATACTTTTAGATTGTAGAAGTAGCAGCCCAAGTGTTGAACTTCGAGTTCTTACAGTTGAATCCTGTTGCTGAACACTAAAAGCATCAAATGGGATGGTTTTACGCTTAAACAGGGTGGAGGTAACACTCCCTTTTCTGCCCTGTGCTTCACTGCCTTTCCCTTTTGGGGGAGCTCTTGTAGAGCTTTGAGGAGATGTGTCCTGTTCTGGGCTATAAACGGTTGGTGTGTGTGTTTCGAAGCACCTGTACATTTAGAGGATTGCTACAAGTTGGTTGTGTTGTAAAAATTCTGTGCGACCAAGAGCAAGCAGTCCGAGCACGGATGGGGATTTTTTTCCACTATAATGTGATGAAGATCTCCCCCCAACCCCCCAGTGTTCTGCAGTATTCTTCTGTATGTGTTTTACACAACGGAAATTTTCTTCTCATTCCAGTCCAGTTAGAAACTCCTGTTGAATCTGACCAAAGTTTCAGTGAACAAGGATCTCCTGGAAACACTTCCCACAGTACAGCGCTCAGTACAGATGCCAGTTTACAGGAAGAGAAAGCTGAAGACACCGAGTCTTCCTCTGTTACTGCCAGAACTCAAGAACCTTCTGCTGCTACAGGTTCAGATTTTTCATATTTAATGTTGATGCATTTCTTAAGGCAGCTGACACCAGGTGTTTTGTACTTGTACAAGTGTTAAAATTGTGCATTCTTGCAATGTTAACATTCGAAAAAAATTGCATATTTTTATTCCTTGTGGGCTCAGTTTTAATCTTACGCTTTCGAGTTGGACAGCGATCTTAAAAGTGGAAATCATAATTTTTAAATGAGTGGGTGTAATATTTTCAGCATGTTTTCAGTGTTTGGAATTCTGGATTAAATTGGACTTAACACCTTGAAAGGTCAGGTTCTTTTCTCCTTAATGTGCTGCAGGTATGTGGTAACATTACTGTTTGGGAATCTGGATTGTGCATTTTTATATCCTTTTGTTTAGACTTGGAGGCTATAGTGCAAATTTATGAAGTAGTTCAAACATTTCAGTGTCTGTTTTAATATAGATACTCTATGTTTTCTTAGGTGGGGAGTATTGTTACCTTGCCTTTTCAAATTAAGGTTTCCTGTGCAGATAGTAGACGGTCGAAATGTGGAGCTGTCCTGTGATTATTTCCCATAACTTTAATCTTTGGATCTACAGCTTTCTGGGGAAACTGGAACTACCTATTTCCCAGTTTATGCTCTATCAAGCAAGTTTGATTTTAAGTGGAACAGAGCATTTGGAGAGACTTAGAGTTGCTCAGCATTGCTGGAGTAATCTGTGTGTGTTGTTTGTTTGTTATTTTAA
The DNA here is from genome assembly GCA_013400735.1 of Pomatostomus ruficeps. Lineage (NCBI taxonomy): Eukaryota > Metazoa > Chordata > Aves > Passeriformes > Timaliidae > Pomatostomus > Pomatostomus ruficeps. The sequence continues at coordinate 31,219 of VYZT01019209.1, read as the reverse complement.
ATTTCCCTCCTGTTTGCGTGTATCTTACTTCTCTCACTCTGGTGTAAATGTTCGAGATGTCCTCTCCCCTTCCACTCGTGTACCCTCAGTGCAGGAAGGAACTGACCTCTTTCCTGCACTCAGGTTGGATGTGTAAATGGTTTTTTACTATTTAGAAATTAAAGCTCTTTTGATCTTGGTCCCCTTCAGCTATGGCTGAGCGTTTGTAATTTGGGTTTAAACTCGGGGGAATTCCAGCTGAATGTGTAAAGTCTGTGCGTGCGGTGTCATTCTCACTAATGGAATGTGTGGGATGTGGCCTTCTGAGCTTGCTTCCTTAGACAGAAAAGCAGCAAAGCTGTGGGAACAGGGCTTGGCTGACACCTGCCCAAAGGCTCTGATAGAGTTTGTGCACTCTTGTTCCTGGCTCTTGTGTCAGGACTTGAGCAAGCTAGATTAAAGTTAATTCGGGAATGTGCACTCCTGTTGAACTCTGACCTGAAGTACAACACTGGTGGTATGTAAAAATCCACACTTCTGAGCGAGGATTTTATTTTATTTAATTAAAAGTTTTTTCAGTTAACATTAGAAATCAGACGTGCACCTGGGTGCACATCCAGATGTGGCAAGCAGGTGTTTTTATTGTAGAGCACTCTTAAGGATTGGGGATAAAAGCAATACAGAGTCTTTGAGTAAGTACTGCCACCTGAAATCCAAGTACAAAAGTCTGCATTTCCATACTTAACCAACCTTAAAAATGTTACTAATGTGCAGTTTGAGACGAGGGTTTTACAATTCATAGATTCTATCACAGATAAATCCTTTACAGTTAAAATTGAATCTGTGTTTCCCTCTCCGTGCTCTGTCTTGGTTGTGGGATTGCACCAGTACACCCCTGTCGCACTGTATGGACACAAAGAAAACACACGTAGCCGACCAGGCCGAGGAGCCAAAAAAGAGAGAGAGCCAAAAGAGAGAGGGCAGAACCCTCTGACCTTTATTTATATGTTCTTAGAAATCACTGTGGATTGGAGGTAGAAATTACCACCTCTCAATCACACTGGTCAAAGGACAAATCCATCACATGTCTCCGCCTCGGAGAATGGAATGAAAACAACAAGGACAGTTAACAAAAAAGATGGCCATGGTTACAACAGCATGCGTGAGAAAGTATTACAGCAAAGAGAAACATTGAAGAACTGCAAAACTCAAGACAACACCCCCCAGTGCTGATGAGCTGCCTGCTGGGGGAGCAGCAGGGCTCGGTCTCTTACCTGGCAGTGGGGTGTGTGTGTAGCAGTATGACAGCGACAGACGCCTCTAGGCAGGATCTGAAAATGCCTCTGAAAATTGCCAGTGGCTTCCTGCTCCTCTGGAGGGGTGGGAGTGTTGCAGAGCCCAGGCACGCTGTTCTAAAAACAGCTGGTGTTGGAGACCGAGAGCCGCGTTAACTCACTTGTGCGTGATTATCAAGGGAACAGCGATGCCCCAGATACAATAACTGCGTGTCAGACAGCTGTGTTCATTGTGTTCTCAGTCTGCCAGGTGTTTTAAAGAGATTTGGGGCTTAGGAAGGGGTGGAGTACATGGCTGGAGTAGGTGCTGTGCGTGGGAGAAGAGGGTGTTTGTTGCGTGTGGGATTCCCACAGAGTGCAGCGTGGCAGTTAAAGTCGTCGGTAACTTCTCATAGGTAGAACAAGGGCAATATTGCAACCCAGCATTACCATTGTTATTTGTCTGTAGACTTTAGTTCTAGGCACTTAGTGGGAATTAATTCTCTTCCTGTAGGAAAATACTGTAAAACCTGTATTTTCCTCAGTGTGATATGTTAGTGTTGTTTTGGCATTGTTGAGGAATGCATTCTGGTAGTACAACTTTTACCTTGCAGGATGTAGAGGAAGAACATGATTTTTATAGCATTTCAATATCAGGAATTTTTAAGGACAAAAGCACTTCTTTTAAAGGGTGTTTTTCTAGTCACTGGTTGGTAGATGATTCAAGGTTTGCAGTAGTTGCAGACACTTATAACAGCAAATACAATCTGGAGTCTCCCTTTGACTGGGATGTTTTTAAATGTCAGTGTCTGTAACGTGTTCTGAAAGAGCAATATAGCATTGCTTGTCAAAACTTAAGTTCCTTTTTCAAAAGTTTCAACAAAATTCTAAATAATTACATGTACTGAAAGATCAAAATCCTGTTCTGCTGGCTTTTGGAACCCCTAATGACCTCTAAGGGACCAGAAGTGGTGATCAGAATTTAGCTAAATCGAGTTGTCTTTCCAAAAAATGTGACAGCCTGTTGACCAATTTTTGCAGCCAGTTAAAGCTCTGTTTCAAATATCTGAAAACAGACTTAGAAACATTCCACAGCTGTTCATGTGAGTTTACTCGGAACGAATTCCTTTTACTTTAAAGGTGAGCTGCCTTTGCTTTGCACAGCTCTGCTGTCGTGTTTGTAGTTGTATTTGCTAGCACACTTATTTATTTGCACAGACTTGCTTCAGGGATTCTATTTGCCTTGCACTTATATTTGCTTTTCTAATTTTGTTGCTCTTTTCAGTTAAGGAGAAGTGTAAGACCTTTTAATCAGTTCCAGAGAGCTGCTGTTCTTCTGCAGCTCACCTAGATAGGCTTTAATCCCTTCAGGGTAGTGTGAAAGTTGTAATTTTGAGCCTAACAATAGGCAGGTAAATGAGTCCATCCTGCCTTGCTCACTTAGAGCTCCTCGGGGCGAGGCACCGCGGTTTGCTCAGTGTTCCAGTTACACCTCAAAGGGCAGGTGAAGCCTTTGCGTCCCCCCCGCCTGGCCCCTCCAAAGGCACCTTGAGCTGTGAGTGGTGCCCTGCAGGCTCACGAGCTTTGCTGCCCAGTGCAGGCTGCTTTTACTGGTACCAGTTTATTTCCAGCACTGGGGGGAAATGCTGATTGAAGGAGGACCATAGGAAATACTGTCTTAAGTAGTTGTTACTGCCAAGTGATGGTTACAGCTCAAAACCCCACAAGTTCATAAATATTTAGTGATCAGTGATTAGTGATGCTCTTACATATTTCCTACACCAGGCATCGCCTCCTGTGGATTCTGGATGCGCTGGAACTCCTTGGATGCTGTCCTTGCCTAAATTAGTTTGAGAAGAGCAATTAAATAAGATGGTGTTTGTTTCACAACTGAGATATTGAAAGCAAGAGGGTTTTTGAAAATAAACAAATGTAGTTTGAGAGCTGAAATGATGAAAACACTTGGTGACCTCAGGAAAAACAACGCAACATTTCAGAAAAAATAAGTTGAATGAAATAAGTAATTAATGAGGACGCTGGCCCAGTGGTGTGAAGTGGTCCAAAACACAGGGTGAAAACTGTCAGCTGAAGGATTTTTGTTACCATGACCTATTATCTTGAAGATAATGCATGAGTTTGAGAAAGTTTCAGTGTGTTGAATTTAACAGCAGGTGAAGAAATAATTTGATATTCACCTAATATTTCTTCGGAGACCAGAAAATAGAGTGGGAGTCTCCTCAGTTTAGCAGGCAATTGTGCGTAGAGGTCTGATGGCTCAAAACTGCGGCAAGGCCAGCCTTGAGAGGGAGAAAATGGAAGGAGTTCGGTGCACTGCTGGCTTTCTGGGATTGCTCAGCAGGAAATGCCGCAGGGTAGGAGACCTTCAGCCAAGGTACCATGCTGCTGCCAAATATTCCTGTCCCAGGAGGAGTCACATCAAGCAGAGAACTGGTGATGGGATAAAAACACCTCTGGTGGACTTGGAAGCTTCACACCGTGCATTTTACAGTGAACTCACTGCTCAGCACGGGCATAGCTTGAACCTTGGGTAATGCAGCCCAGGGAGGAGTGAGGGGGTTGCTGACTGGAACACTGAAGGAATGTTTTTCTCTGTAGTGAAGCTGACAGTGACACACTGATGTTTGTCCGTGAGTGTCTGTGCTCAGTGTTGTAATGGCTGACTGAAAGCAGATGAGGAGTTTGAATTTTGCTTAGAATCATGGGAGAAGCAGCAGGTGTCAGTTCACCATCCACTTTCCTCTGTACTCACAGAAAATACCCCCCAAGCTCCTTTAGAAAGGCAAGTGCCTGAAAATCTGAAGACAGTACACCAAACCATTTTCTACAGAAACAGATTTTAGTGCCCTGTGTTGTGAGCAGAAATTCTGTGTGTGTAAGGATGGTGGCTGCCCCTGTAGGTGTTGGTGTAGGAAGCCGCTTCCCATGGGCTCTCCAGAGGCTCCCCTGGGTGGCAGAGTTGGTTGTCAGTTCCCTGCTGAGCCTGGGTGACAGGGAGTTCTACTTGTAAAGAAGGAATGTGTAGTGATGGGAACGATTGAAGCTTTGTTTCAAATTCTGTAGGATTGTCTGTGTTTTTATTACTCTGAATACATTCCTTTTGTACATTACAGTAAGTTTTTTTGTCTGCTTCCTTTCCCTTTGCCCCATGTCTGTGTTATCCCTATTTCTAACTTCAGCTAATGCAATCCTTTCCTCTTCTAACTTGTAGCTGATCATTTAGAAGCCATTCCCTGTATCTTCTCCAGAATCTGTCCAGCTCAGTGAAGGGCAGGTGCTCTGAGCTTGGATGCAGGGCCTCATCCTGACACTTGTGTGATGGTATAATAGTTTCCCTTGTCATCTTTGTAATGTTTTGGGGGTTTTTTTTAAGTCTTTGGACCCCATTACTCCCTTCTGCTGCAGTTACGTTTTTCAGCTTCACGTTGATTATTAAATAGTAATAAGTTCTCAGCATTTGTAGTCCCAGATGCTGGGTTTTTTTCCTTTACAGTCAAGAGAACCTGTGTTTGCTTTCACTAAACCTAAAGGCCATTGCACTGAGCCCTCCTGAAATACTTTTTCATTCTTCCTGAATGCAGCTTTTGATGGTCTGCAGTATATTTTGATTTTGGTATTAGCTAACTTTGTCATTCTGCAGATGTGAGTGTGGCTTTGTTGCGGTCTCATTGATGTTCCCGTCAGCGTGTTCTTAACTTGGCTATGCCAGTGTCTTCCTCCTGGTCATTACCACTGTGAAGTACCCAAAATTAGTGTCTTTCTTTGTACTGTTTCCTTCTCCAGTTTCACTGCACATTCTGTCCTTTAACCAGCCCGGTGTTGCACATGACTTAACCTTTCCCTGAGCATCAGGGTGCAGTTACTGGTGTTTTCTGCGTGTTCAGGATTTGTTTGTACGCGGTGCTTGACGGCTGAGTGTGCCTCACATGTGTCTGTCTGTCTAGGATGCTCCTCCGCACTGTGACGTGACCTCTGAGTCTGCTCCTCAGTAACACCGTTTTTCTCACTGCATGCTAAAAACTCGGAAACAAGCTGTCCTGCCTTTTACTGCGAGCTCCTGTTGACACTGCCCTTAACACTCCTGTTCAATGCCTTCCTGCACATACAGAAAATCTTATTCTTGTTCATAATGTTTCTGGGTGCTTTTGTCCCTTGTTTACAGCTCCTTCTAATAAATGTCTTAATTTTCATTCATGTGCTGCGTCCCTTCAGTTGCAGTCACTGTTACCAGGTTTGGGTCTTGCAGTTAAACACTTCTGTCTTAAATCCTACAAGCTGAAAACACTTGTAAATATGGAAATAATACTTCAGTAGTGGCAAAACAAATGGAAAAATGGTATTTGGAAGCTGTTTCTTAGTCATGATACCTCCTTTCCATTGTCTTCTAGCTGAAGAGGGATTTTTGGTGCTGTGTGTGTATTAGTGATGGACAATTACCTAAAGCTATTTAGATCTGTTTCCTGATTTTTACCTCTCATGTGTTGTGTTGAGTACAGATACTGGTGAGAGTAATCTGATTTAGTTTGAAATGTTTCTTTTGTATGTTTCGTAGCAAAAACATGAACTAAAATTTCTGAAATTAATGATAGATACAGCCCTAGGTTGCGCAACAGTGCTGTGTGGAATAAGTGCCTTAAAATGTTCTTATATTTGAATCTTCAGACTTTCCTTGTTTTTTTGAGAAACTAATACAGCTCATAGGGAGCATTCTGTAACAGACACTGGCAATTTTGTTTTTCATTGCTGCTTAAAAATTGAAATAAGTTTCAATTTTACTTGAAAAATGTTCTGACATACTGCTTCTGGTGTGTTTGGGAGTAACCAGGCGGTGGTGGTGGGACTGTGCACCCAGCAAGCAGGTAGCAAAGTAGTTGTAAGCAGAGAAGCAGAACTGTTTTCTTGGAAAGTGCTTTCACCAAAGGTGTGAACAGTTGTAAATAAATAATCTTTAGAGTCCTGAGTTAGGGATGTAATCTCTGTGGGACTCAGTCCTTTTATCTTTAGGAGCCCTGTACAGTGATACCAGCTGTTGTGCAAGGACTCGGGGAAGCAAAATGCTGTAACTTATTAATAAAAACAGTGGTGTTGTGACAACCTGAGCACTGTAGGGTAGAGTTTTCCTTTTAAAGTTATTGATCTTAAAGGCAGATAAGGCATTAACATTTTATTTTTAGCATTTCGTAGCTAATATGTTTGAATGCATGTTTACTTCTTTTTGCTGTTTTAAGTTTAGGAAACCATTTGATAAATATAGCAAATGCATGGGGCAATTTATCTGTTTTGTTCTTACAGTAACAAAACCTTGTAGGAGAACAGATTTTCTTGCATCAAAAAAAGCTGCAGCTGTTGACCAAGATCACAAGTTTAGATGCAAGTTCTTGGACTGTTCCAAATCCTTCCGCAAAGCCAAGCTATTGCATTATCACATGAAATACTTTCATGGAGTGGAGAAGGCTGCAGAATCACAGCAGAACCCTGTAAAAAGAAATATTCAAACCAGAGCTTCTTTGGCTTCTGAAAAAGCTAATCAAGAAAGGTCAAAAAGAGGACGGAGCACAGCTGGTTCACTGTGTAAGTATGGTGCTGATCTCTTTCTTTTTTTTAAACAGCAGCAGGCAGGACAGGCAAAAAAATACCAGAAATCAATTTTCTTTTGGGCTGAAGGAGGCTCTTTTAGGGCTCTATCTTAGCATGTTTCTGTGTGCAGAAGCAGCATAATATGTGTGAGCATCGTGTTTTAGAAAGGTAATACTGCAGATGTTCCTTCCTTTAGAAACCAAGATCATGTTCTGGTAAAGAACCCACGGTGCAGCGTCTCTTCCTTTTTTGCAGCAGCTCACTTGCGTATTAAACCTCTGTTCCCTTTTAAAAGCTACAGTTCCCTGAGCTTCTGACTTGATTTTTATTTTTCTCCTGCCTTACAAATAGAATTGGTTGAAGACTTGTGTCCTGTCTTGTATTAAGGAACAGTTTGGGTACCCCCAGTTCTCTTCCATTTCTTTCTTGTCTTTAGGTTTTGACTTTACTTGTCTGTACTCTACTGCCTTCAAGCACATACCTTGCTGGACATCCAGTACGAGTTTCTGCAGTATTTGCTGTCCTGTGGGATTAAAAATCCTAGTGTTTAACAAGTGCAGTTGTTTCAGCTGTGCTTGAAAAAGATAATCACACAATAGATGGGCAGTGGAAAGGGATAAAAGCGTAGTGGTTAGCTAAGAAAAGTAAGTTTTAGCTGCTTTGCAGTCTGCCAAATCACATTCACTTCTGCTTCACCCTTGCTCTCTGAAGCTCTCTCTGCCTGGTGTGACACCGGAGTGGCAGTCTAGGTCCGGTGTGACCTGCAGTGATTGTTGATAACCTGTCCAAACTCGGCTCCTGTGGGCTGATGTCTCTGTGTACTGCGAGTCTGTAAAACCAGTCATGTCTTCTGTCTTTTCCTTGAGCCTTTTTTATAAAATCCATCTTTCTCCTTGCTGAATTCCCTGGCGTCTTTTGTCTTTGCAGCTGATCTTTCATTAATACTTTGTTTAATGATTTCAGTGTCTTGCAAGCTGCTCACAGAGCTCCAGCTCACTGCAGCAGCACATATCCTGCCTTAATTTGCTTCGTGACTCCTTTTACTAGAGAGTCCATGAAACGGCTTTTCATTTGAGGTGCTACTGCTTGTTCCTAACCAGATCAGAGTGACCTTACACACTGTTACTTCATGTAAACCCCAGATACTTCTGTATCTTTAAATAAGGCAAGGGCATTGGATTAGGTAGGGAAAGAGTTCTCTTTAAATGCGTTAGGGTGTGATGATTTGTGTGCACTGTACTCTGCTTGCAGTTTGTTGAACACAAGTACTGCCTGGAGGAGCACACATGACACAAGCATGGTGTGAAGCCTGGCTGCTGACAGCTGCAGAGTGATCACAACAGGCTTTGTGCATCTCATGGGCTTTTCAATAACCACAGTTCTAGCTGGCTCTTTTGATCTGTGTAATTATTTTGATTTGAGAGTTGTTTTGTTGCAGTTGTCTTGAATGCACTGACTAGTGACTCGAGATCTTGACCCTTCCATTTATCCTTTCCTCCACGTGCATGCAGTCAGATGCACTGGCCCCCACCTCTCTAATTCCCCGTGTGTGGATTGACACTTTTCACCTGGATCGTTTCCCTGATGTGCTTCTGGCAGCTCTCTGCACGGAACACCTGGGCTGTGCTCACAGCTGCTCAACATCACACCAAGGTGGAAGTGGGGGCTGTGAAGTTCTCAGGTCACCTTCGCAGTCAAAGCCTGCGGTTGTGGAGCTGCGCTGTGTTTTTTCTTGATGAGCAAAAGGAGTGTCATTATATGTTAGTTATATGTCTGATACAGAGTGTCACTGTTTTCTAACTCAGTGTGTTCTTAATTCCCCTAATTCTTGTTTGGAGGTACTGCACAGTTGCAAGCAGAGTTAACGAGGTTCATGAGCTCTTACTGTAGTGTTTGCAGTTCTGTTCTTCTGTCCTAATGGCATTTATAGAAAGCCAGTCTTCCAGACAATGCTTTCTGTCTACTGAACACTTACACCACCTTTTCAAAAGGCTTTTCAGGATGTGCTGCTTAGAGTGAAAGCTTCTGAATCCATAATTCAGTCTGGTACGTGGTGGGTATACTTCTCATCTTGACAATCTTTCCGTGAGCAAAAATTCTCCTGTTTGAAAAGAATATATTTAAATCACTTTACCATTTGGTACAAATGTTCTTTTCTTGTACTTTACTATATTAGATAGATTTTAGTGCTTAAGAAAAGGTGGCTGTTTCTAATGGAGAACTTTCAGCAATCACGGTTTTTGTTATTCCATAAACTTGAAGGTGCTCTTGCTGTAGAAACTTTGTCATACTTATCTCACAAGTTTTATTTTAGACTTGTGGGACTCCTTACTCTTTCTGCTACACATAAAATAAATAAATTGTGGGGGTGGTCTGCTGCTAGATTGAAAGTGAAAATACTTACTGCTTCTAAAGTCATAGGAACATGTGCAACATTCAGAACAGTAGGAAAACCTTTCCTTTGCAGTGCTTAAAATTAGATTTTTAACACACAGAAAAAAAGATGGATATAAGTGGTCTTCAGTGACCATGTTGTGGGATTTGGGCAGGAATAATTTTAATACAGTTGCTTTGCACTGAAGTGGAGATTCTGAAATTACAATTTCTGATCTGTAAATTGTGCCACTTGACATTGGAATCAAAGCTTGAGTGAGCTGGAAAGGTTAATGTGGGACTGACTTGAGCCATCTCCCCCTTTTTCCAAAGAAGGATCTTGCCTTTGCAGTGGCAGACTTGACAGATGGCTCTCCAAATTCTGTAGTGGCTCGGAACAGAGAGGAAGGAACTACCATTGCCTGCAGCTTGTATTTTACATATGCCTGAACAGAGTGACTAGGACTTCATGGCTACTGGATGTACTCAGGCAATACCTCTTTGTTTAATTTATCAGGAAGTATTACGAGATCATTGTGATGAAGCAGCTCTTCCCCCAGGTGCATGTTACAGTACTCACCTCCTCAAGTTGCTGCTTCTGGGTCTTCAGGAAAGAACTGTCCTTACCTAGAAGGCGGCCGTTGATGTTGTGTCTCACTGGGCTCTAGTGATGCCTCAAGGGCTGGTACAAACCCGGGGCAGCCCCAGCAGCGCAGGGCAAAGGGCATTCCCTTGGGTTCATGGGATCCCAGGGACACAACTCGGCCCAGGTGGGAACAGCCCAGCAGCCCCCCCGGGTACAACGCGGATCCAATTGGATGGAGCTCAGCAATGAGCAGATCGACCTCAAATCCCCAATCAGGAACTGAACAAATGAGGGAACTGTCCCCCATTCTAATGACCCCCCCAAGGGAGACTCCAGCCCAGCTGAACAAACCTGTTGCAGAGAGGAGGCTCCGGGCAAGGCTGGAGCCTCTGCTTTGGAGACACTCGGGATGTTCCGTCTGCTCCCCTCAGAGAAGCCCCAAGCTGAGCTCAATCTCAGCCCCCAAGGGTTCTCCACAGGTAGGGCTGAGGGACAGGGAGTGTTTGTGAAGGGTGCAAGGAAAGGGAAAGGGGATAAAAATTGATAAAAAGGGGATAAAAAGACAAAAACCATGAGGCATCAATAGGAGATGCCGGTGTACCTGCCCTCAGCTCTCAGGTTGCATTACAGCTCAGCAGGTGCCTTGCAGAGCCACCTGCAGCCCTCTGTTAGAGGAGAATCGAGATCTGCACGAGTGTATGTGCATGCATAAGCCTACAAGAGGCTTCTTGAGTCCGAGCTGCAGTTGACTTCTCAATGTTGGTCTGAGATGAAAGAGTTGCTTAGGTTTTGTGCAAGTTCAAATTGAGATGCTCTATCAGAATTATTGCTTGGAAATTAAATGTGGTGCAGTATCTGTGAAAATTTACGTCAGTTAGTTACTTACTGATTGCTGTAATAAAAAAATGGAGTAGAACTGCATTCTGTGCCCATATGCATTAACCTTAAGACCGGCTTTTTCCTTTGTGGTCCCTTCTCTTTCGCTGCAGAACCCCTTAGTTTACTGTTGAAATACATCATCCCATACTGTGACTAGTGCCCTGCTGACAATTTTCTCTGAAGGTTCCAGTTTTCCCTTTCAGATAGGTCTGTCCATGTTATTTTGTATGAAGTACCTGCAAAAGGTTATTCTTAATAAAGGTTACTGTCTCCTGACCTATAAAGATTGTTTTTTCCTGACCTAGACCACTCCAAGGGCATGAGGTATAGAATAGCTTCATTTCTTTCTCTGTACCTGCAAGTCATAATTTTGACATCTTGACTTGGAGTTTTTCTGTATTGGTGAATCCCATCTTTTTAGTAAAATCTCTTCATTTGGAGGTTTGCTAACATGTGGTTCATGCCTTCATGCTGAACATATATTCTGAAATCTGAAAGTCAAGCCTTGCGTGCTTGCACAGCTGATGTGCCCCCATGTCATACCCTGGTGAGGCTCTGTACTCGCTGGATGCTGAAGATTTCTCAGGAGACTCAAACCTGGTGAACAAGTAGGGGAGTTGATGACGTGCATGCAAGGAAGTGCCATCTGAGGTGATTGGTGTGCTCTTAATGCTCCTAATTAGCACTTGTTAGTGCTGACAGACCTTGTACTGCTGTCAGCACAGTTGTACATGAGGCAACCTCATGAGTTGATACCCATTGACTCCTAGGACATAGTTCAGCCCTCAGGAGTTTGGGTCCTAATGGAAGCTAAACTCAGTTTTGGGTCTTCAGAAACACTGTACAGCATTAGGCTTTGACTTACAGAACAGTAGCCTCAGTCTGGCGCGTTGCTGCCAGTCTTGGCTCTCCTGTGTTCCTTGCCACAGGGAAGAAAAGAAAGGAACAGACCTGCAATTTGTAGCTTGGATACTGTAAAAAATCTGTCCCTGCTGTGGGCTCCATATAAGGCAGTTAAAGAAGGAAAAAACGTTTTGTCAGTAGGTTTTAATTTTTTTACATAATCTTACTTTTAGAAAATTCTGCCTACTCCAAAGTTAATTACAGTGTGTCCTGGTAGTGAATAAGTGACTCAATGCATGAGTTCTTTACATGAATGCATGTAAAGAAAATAGGTATTTTGTCCTTTTGTTCCTGATGAGAGCTGAACTGTGCATGGGTAGGGTTGGCAAACTTGCTTTGACACTTTAAAACATCTCAGGCATCTGAGATAATAGCTGTTCACAGGTGAACCTCTGGCCAGTTGTGTAGTGGTTGTCAGGTTGATTGTTTGGGAAATTCTCCTGTTTCCTCTTGATTCTAGGGCATGGATGCCTCTTTGCTACCCAGTGGGATGTTCATGGTGATCTACAAACGTGGGATTTTTCCTTGCAGCAGGGGAAGATCTGCATAAACATCCACTGTTCTGCAGAATTGCCAATTGTCTTCGGCATATCACGACAAAACTGCATTTGGTTTCTGGGGGGTGGCTGTAAGTCAGGGTGATACATGGTCTTTCAGTTCTTGAAAATACCACTGGAAGTTCTCAGCAAATATCTTGCAGCCGTGGATGTACCTTTGTCTGATTCACATACTTGGGAGTGCAGTCTCTGCTTCCTGTGAGTGCTGAGTTTCTTCTTACCTGGGGTCCTCCATCAGGGTTCCAGGGGACAGAAAGCTACTGCCCTGTCTGTCACTGAACCTCGATGTGCTCAGGTGTAAGTTCTCTAAAGCTCTGTCCCTGTGGTTTCTGCATGGTTGAGGTGATTTCTTATCTCAGGTTTGTGTTGGTTTCTAAGATCCTTCACTGCTTCTGGGTCAGCTCTTCATGTGGCAGAGGATCCTTCTTCCAGGCTTAGGGGAGAGAGGCCTGAAAGAACTCCATGGAAGAAGGCTGGGGTCAGTTAATCAGCAATCCTGTTCATCTCCAATACCTTGTGAACAAACCTCCTGTTCCTCTCAGCGGTATTCAGTGTCATCTGAGCTGGAAATGAATCTGCTCTGATGTTTAATCACAGCATTACTGTTCAAGAACAATGAGACTGTCACTGCCCATGGCGTCAGGAGGCTTTTCAGGCCTTTCGTGGTTTCCCTGAGCTGGGACTCAGGTGCATTTGTCTCCCTGGGGCCTGCACAAGCAGCTTTAGGAGATACCTGGGGTCCCCTGCGCGCTCCTCATGGGAACCTCCATGAGTGTGGTCCTGCTGCCCCTGCAGCCTTACAACCCAATCATCCTGCGACTGGGGGCAGGCAGAGAGCAGGGAACCTCCTGGAGGGTGAAACTTGGCTTGGGAGACCAGAGGATGCAAGCAGGGGGCATGCTCTGCAGGTGGTACTGTGGATGTCTTTGCACTGTATGGACACAAACACACGTACTTGAACCAGGCCGAGGAGCCAAAAGGAGAGCTAAAAAGAGCGAGCAAAAAGAGAGGCTAAAGAGAGAGGGCAAAAGTAGAGGGCAGAACCCTCGGACCTTTATTTCTATGTTCTTAGAAATCACCGTGGATTGGAGGTAGAAATTACCACCTCTCAATCACACTGGTCAAAGAAAAATCCATCACATGCCTCCGCCTAGGAGAATGGAATGAAAACAACAAGGACAGTTAGCAAAAACATGGATAGTTAGCAAAACCATGGATAGTTAGCAAAAACATGGATAGTTAGCAAAAACATGGATAATTAGCAAAATCATGGATAGTTCGCAAAACCATGGCCATGTTTACAACAGCATGTGTGAGAAAGTATTACAGCAAAGAGAAACATTGAAAACTGCAAAACTCAGGACAACATGGTACTGATGCAGGAAAGCTGAATGCGAGAAATGTGCAAGTTTTAAAGCCACATGCCTAAATACAACGTCTTGCTTGTGGTTGTTAGGAAAAATTGTTCTTTGTTATTTATGGAACGATTTTATAAGTTGATCTGAGTTATAGTTGCAAATGAAGAGGAAAAAGGACACTTCAGTGTGGAAGACTTGTAAGTTTGCATCCCCATGGCATCAGTTTGAGTGTTTGCTGTCCCAAAAGTTTGGGATAAATTTCCATGTTTTTAATCTCATCTTCTCAAATTTAATCACGACTCCTAAAATATATTTCAGAGTGCTCAGAGATCTTGCAGACCCTCTAAACTTTTCTGTCAATGGAACAAAGATGTTTCAAAACTTAGCGTGTTTGTGTCAGTTACTGAAAAAAAGAAATGCATCAGTGTATGATAAGTACCTTGACTTCCCCCAGGACAGCGTTAGTTAGCTGAGAAATCTTACAGAAGTGTATTAATCTGTGTGTCATTTAAGACCGGACGTATTCTTGGCAAAAATCTCCTTAAAATTAAGACTCACCAAGCTAAAAACCCCAGTGGACACGAAATACAATTCTGTTCCACCAAGAGCCTGTGTGCACCCGTGTCAGCCCACGGGAAGCCAAGAGGCCTTGTGCTCTTGCAAAGACTGGTGGGATCAAGGTGGCTGTGCTGCTCTTAAATGCAAATTCATGAGATTGAGTTGAGCTGCTGAGAGAGGGGAAAGTTAGGAGGCCTAAGTGAAGGCCATCAGGTTTGTATGGATTTTTGTATTGTAATTTCGAGTTTCTCTGACGTGGTGTTGTGTAAATATTTTGGAAAGTTATTGCAGAGCAGTAGACAGTCAGGAAAGCTGCAGAAAAGATTGTTTATATGACTTTTAACCCTCTACTGACATATATTGTTTGCATTTCATAGTTTGTTAGGGCACTAGTGTTCCCAAAGCGTTTATGTAGAACCTGAATCTTATTTCTCAGCTACTGTGTACCATGGGGAAAAGTTTTGTTTTGGTCATCTGAACTGATGATATCTTGACCCGTAGTCATGGAAGTCCTCAGAGGAGCAGGAAGTCAAAATAGACCTGCCTTAAGCAAACAAAAAAAAAATAAAATAAGCAAATAAAAGAAAAATTTAAAAAAAAACCAAAAAACCCCCCAACCAAACAAAAAAATTACCACAAACCCTGTTTGTATTTATTCNAAAACAAAACACCCCAACCAAACAAAAAAAATTACCACAAATCCTCTTTGTATTTATTCCTGCAAGAGAAGTTGGTCGTGTTGCAATTGGAAGGTCATACACACTCCCTAGTGTTTTATCAAGGAGTATCCTCTGCTTTAGTAATTCTTCATGGGCAAAACCACCCACTTTCTTGAGGGAAATGTGCACCCAGTAAAAGCAGCAGTGAGTTGCCTGTCTGGACAAAAGACATCTTTTAGAGAGTCTTGTGTGGTAATTGGGTTTTGGTTTAATTTCTGTCTTTTGTGGCTGCTGTAGAGAACTAGGGCAGGTGACAAGAAGTTAAGTTTGGTTGTGGGAATAGTTGCAAATGGCTTTTATTTTTTGTTTGGGTTTTTTTTTTTTTCCTTTAAGTTCTAACTTCAGAGAGAGAGGACCAGGGAAAATCCCATCAGATTTTTGCCTGAAGAGATCCACTTGATTCTGAAGGCTCTACAATGACATGTCTTAAAGTGCCTTGTTATTTCTTCAACTTGACATGTTGATCAGGGCAGGGTGCTTGATCCCATTTCTTCTCCTCAATGTGCTCTCTGGGACTCTTTCCCTGTCTCTTCAGTCACCCTCAGGTTCTGCTCACAGTTACTTTCTTAGAGGTGTCAAAGCGGCATGTTAATCTTCAGACTAGAAGGACGTTGCCTTTCTTACCCTCTGAACTTTTGAGATGCGTGTGATGGTAGAACTGGACATCTTTGATGAAAGTCAGCAACCTCTCACCTTGGCTACTGCGTCTCATTGACCGAGATACTTGATGTAGTACTCCAAACTGGCAGTGTGCTTGTCTTTAGTCTGCTGTCCTTTAGCAGCTTTAGCCTTTATGACCTTCACTGTTCTTTTTCTGTGTCCAGGAGTCTTGCAGTAGGAGTTCCTACGTGCAGTTATGAGGATTAAACTGATTTTACTTAAATAAAAAATGGAATCTCAGGTGAAGCCATGTCTGCATCTTAGGATTTTTATGAAGTTTAGGTAGTCATCCTGAATTCTTGCATCTCACTCTTAGTTGAAACTCTCTTGTTTCAGTGGTTTGTATTTAAAAACTGCTCTTCCTCTTACGTACAGAGCTGCTTTATGCCGCTCCTGTGTGCGTCCTTACAAAGCTCGCTTTTGATATCTGGCTGTGGTTCCTCTAATTAAACCAACAGGACACTTCTTCTCTTGGAGAAACTAATAAAAATTACCCAACCCATATCTCTGCCAAAACAAACTGTCTCTCTTGTCATCTTTTTTCAAAGTCACAGTATTTCTGGAAGAATAGAGCTTTGGGGAATGCATGGGCATCCACTGTTTCCTTTTGAAGGAAAAGCCCCTCAGCAAATCCAACAAAAGCATTGGAGGTGTCAGCCTTTTAGTCCAGGCTAGGACTGAGTTGAGCAATGTCTGATCAGAAACGTTCCACACGGGCTGCCAGAGCTGCTGTTGCTGCTGAAGTAGACTGACTTTGAAAGTATTTAAAGCTTGGACTTGGTCTTTGTTCTCTTTGTAGATGCTCCTCTACACATAGCCCTCAGGAGTACCTCATATAGAGATGAAAAAGTAGAAAAGAGAAGAACTTCAACTCCTGTAAGTGCATTAAATAGTCACCGACATTCTATTAGAGACCAAACCAGGAACCACATAGCAAGAGCACTGCGGAGGCCGCGGGAGAGAGTCCAACATGGTACGGCTTTGGGTTTAACATGGAAAGTTAAACGTGGAAAAGTCTTGGGAAAGTTTTAAGCATTGTAAGGAACTGATAATATTCTATATACCTTCATTTAGAGAGAGTCATTTTGTGTAAATGTACGGCATAAAATGTCAGCGGGGTTTTTTCGCTGTCGTTCTGTAAGTTTTCATGCTATCTGCATTGGGGTTTATTCTTCCCAGTCAGGAATATTTTTAAGATACAAAAAGTACTAAAGTATTAAAGGTCATGAAAAGGTTGTAGGTCTTAATTCTGTTAAACTCCTGGTTGTCCAAATCATTAAATATTTTAAGTAATCTTGTACTTACTGAGATACCTAAACTTAAAAGAGTGGGATGGGGTGGGCACGGGGCATGATGACCTAGGGTGTTTTATTTTATAGGGGTTTTTTTCAATAGCATTTAACCACTTCTGGTAGTCAGCAGTTGCTGCTAGACATCTCTGAAGAGCTTCACAGCTTGGACTGTCCAGTGGTATAGTGCAAACCCTGTTTGTACTGAAATCTGCTGTGGCACGGGTGGGTGGGAGCCAGACAGGATGGGGGATGTGTGTAAACACACACGCACATGCTCATAGAGACAATACAGATCTTTTAGTACTTTGTATGTATATAAATAATTTCCAGCGTACTTCTAGATTACATCACCATCACTGTCCTTCAGATGTTGGTACGAGTTTGAATCACAGTGATGAGGAAAAGACAAATAAAGTCTGAGGTTAGACTGTTGCATCTGAGACAGATGCTCCGTGTCCTGGAGATCTCTCCTGAGCTCCCTGCCTCTGGTGTTCTGTTGTTATAGCAGCCGGGCAGTACGTAGCACCCTGTTTGTTCTTGGGCATCCCTTGCTGCCCTCCCTTGTGCGAAGGTCTGAGTGGGATCCATCCCTGTCTCCTCACTGTTCTCTCACTGGGGTGTGTCCTGTGTGCCAGTGTGGCATTTAGAGATCAGAATGACCTTCCACACTGGTGGTGTGGTGGAGGATGGATGGTGGGCACTCCCCCTGGTCCTCATGAGTCTCTGCCATTCACGGAAGTTGAAATCCTTTGTTTTTTCCAGAAAAACCCCAAACCATTTAAAACCGTAGTTGTCTTGTGCTTAATTTTTAGGATTATGTTTTTCAGTTTATCTCTCTGTTTGATCATGTGAATCTATGAGGATGCTCCTAACCTAGACAAGTCTCCTTATCTGTCTCGGTTTGAGACAAATTTTGGGAGGAGACTCCAAAAGGGTGTTTCCTCTAAAAGGCAGAATTTCAGCCCCTCCCCGCAGCCAAGGTTCAGAATTAAAATCTTCTTGGAGGGACATGAAAAAGAACTGTTTATTTAACAAGCAAGGTGCACGCAGGCACAAAAAACAAAACAAAAAATGAATACTGTTAGACAGTAAACCTCTGCTGTGGAGAAAGATGGTGGATTTTTCAGAGTCTCTCCTTTCTCTGGTTCAGCTCCTCCCGAAGGTTAGGCCCAGCTGGGCCGGGGGTCCGGCAGCGCCTGGCGAGGGTCCCATCACTGTCTCCCCAGAGATGGGCTGATTTTTTTGGATAGGGAAAAAAACAAGCCAAACAGTCCAAAAAAAGGAAAAAAACCAAAAGAAAACTGCAATCCCAGCGGGAAAGGGAAAGAAAAACCTCTGTTGTAACTCACAGCTGGACAGACTACTGGAAGAAGAAAAAAAAAACCAAAACTTGCACTTTATCTCAAAGAGATAAAAACAAACCATGCCAGGTTTCTCCCTGCCAGCTCAAGGTTACAGGACCCAGTCCTGGGCTTAAGCGGATGATAGGAAAAAAATACAGAGTATAAAAATCACCCCAGGACATTGTGTCAGTGAGAATTCATTACATTTCAGAGCACCTACAAGAAACAGCTTTAGACAGCAAGATTTTTCAGTACCTGTTTTTTTGGAAGGCTCTGCTACCATAGTTGAGTCCTTTTTCTTTGAAGATTTGTTTTTTTGGGGAAACATGCATTAACTGTGTTGTGCATTTCAGAAGATAGCTGCACACAGAAATTTGCAACTACTTAAGATTATTTTCAGATTTTAAGACGCGTGGGGAAGCTTAAGGGGATAAAGTGGACAAAGCAACAATTTCTTTCATATTTATCTTGGATATGTTGATAGTGATTGAGGAAACTTACCTTGTGTGCTTGGATATCTTCAAACAAGTTCAGCAATCTGATCATTTAATTTCAGTTTTCAAATGAAAAGAAGCAAAATTTTCCTAGCTCTGTTGAGCTCAGTTATCCTCTCTCTGCCCTTCTGGAAGAGTAAAATGGCAGATCTTCCTTGCATCCCTGTGAGCAGAGAGAAGGGAGTGGTACCAGGAGGATCCTGAGCAGTGGAAGAACAGGAGTTGAGGACAGAGTAAGAAGGAAGTTGGAAGCACTCTGTTGACACTTAAATATGAACTTTTTCCCTCCTGTTTTTTTGTTGTTGTTTTTTTAACCTCCCTCAACACACATGGATCGGAGGACGAAGATTTTGTGCTGCCACTGCTGCTGCCTGTGCAGGCCGGGTGGCTGGTGTGGCCATGGGGCGAGCACACTGCGCTGCCCCAGGGTGGGCACAGGAGTGGCCAAGCAGCAGGAAATCCTCAGGGACTGAGAGGGATGGGGGGGTGCAGAGCTGAAGAGTCTCCTGAGGATGAGCTGTTGGGCATCTCTTGCGTGCTTAGCACAGCTGATGAAACCTGACTGCGGTTTGCAATTTTGCAGTGAACTCTCGGTGCCGTAAATTCACTGCCGGGGAATTGGGGAGTTCACTGCTGACGTGTAGGAAAGAGGTTGACATAATGCACTGGAATTGCTGGTTTGCTTCATAAATGGTTACAGACAACCGAGAGTGCTCAGATGGTTTGTGCAAGGGAAGATTTCTTACCGTATGGAGTGTCTGCAAGAGCTTATTCCGACCCATCATCCAGCATTGAAATAGTTGGGTGGTGAGTGCTCAGTCAGCCAAGCACTCTGAGAGCAGAGCCCTTTCGATACAAGGCATCCTTCCATAGTAGGTGTTGATTACACCTCTGGCTGAGTCAGGATCATTTAAGGAACGGTGTCAGTATCTAGAAATTCTGCTGCTGAGACCTGAATCTGAAAGGAAGGAGTCTCAGCCGAACACTGGGGCCGGGACAGCAGAGAGTTGTGTGCGTGACCTTGCAGCAGGGTTATGCTGTGCTGTGCGTGCTCTGCAGGCGTGCCTGGAGGATAGACTTGATTGACAGCTGTCACTCAATCAGCCAAAAAGTATGGTGTGCTTTTAATCCCATAAAAATAGGATGGAGAAGAGATGTTGAGAGAATAATAGTTAAACCAGCTGAACCAGTTACTCTGTTTTCAATATCAATAAAATATTTGGCTGGGGAACTGAAGTTTGGCGTGTTGGGGTTCTGTTCTGTTACAATGCTAGTGAAATGTCCAGGCATAGCAATTCAGAAAGTGGATGTAACAAATCCCTCAGTCCTTTTTATAATCTCTGAAGCACGTAAATAATAAATGGATACTGCTGAACATTTGACTTCTCCCACATGATACTCACATTTTGTTATGGGACAGTCAAATTAGAACTTAAAATATATCATTCCAGTTGAGAGCTGGGAATTCTTACAAATAAGTTTTCTTGGGTTTTTTTGCAGTGAAGTGGCCTTGATTTTCCAAAGAAACTGTGGAGGCCTTTAAGAAAATTAATAAGTAGAATAGTATTTTAAACTAATTTGGAATATTGTCTAATTTCAGCTGTTAAAGAACATGAGAAGAATAAAGAAAGAAAATCCAAAGACTATGGAAGATCCAAGTCAAAGAAAAAGAAAAAAAAGAAAAAGAGGATTAAGCCTGGTAAAACTCATTTTTTTCTGTACATGAAAGTGACTTCATTATTTTGTTACCTCAAGAAACCCACTTCAGATCACTTAAGAGCAGGCATGGCAGTTCAGACTGCTTTCTTCACTTACTTGATTTTATTAAGTGGTTGATTTTAAACTGTGATTGGCAAGATAATTTCTTTCCTGGTTAAGCTTCATCGTTAGTGCTGGATGGTGGCTTGTGGTAGTGCTTGTAATGGCACAGAACTAATGTCACTCCTAAATGAGTATGTCGGTCTTTAAGTTGGGCTTTTGCTCAATAAATGTGCTGCTGTGCAAGCTCTGCCCAGTGAGGAGGGTGCAGATCCCCTGTGCACAGGCTGTTCTCAGTCACGGCAGTTCTGGGACTGCCTTAGGAATGGTGCAGTTTGGAAACACTGAGCCCTCATTTTCTGCCTTGGGGGAGAATGTGACAATGAGCACAATTAAACCTGTCACAGCCTTAATTTCTTTCTTAAAGAAATGAATCTCTTAATTTCTTAAAGCAATGAATCTCTTTTCTGAAGAGATTACATAAAAACCTGATTTAAAGTCTGTGCTCAAGCTGTGTCACTCCTTCGTGTCTCGTAAGGGGTTGTTGCACTACATTGCAATGGCTGTAGTAGCAGCATGTGTTCCGTGTTGGTTTCATCTGTGGAGGCCTGGGAGTGCTTTCCTTGGGCCACTTCAAGCTTTGACCTTGAAGCAGAGGCCCAGGTGTTAAGAGGTACTGGGTTCCTCACTGCTGAAAACGCAGCTGTTTCTGGGAGACTTCTTTGGTGAAACATTTAAGGATCAAGTGTGACAACTTTTTCTGCTGCTGATGGATGTGTGGGATCACTGATGCAGCATACCTCAGTCTGCTAGGTGTAATTCATGAAACCAGATCTCCTTGAGGAGTTTCTGAAATAGAACAAAAATACCTTATTTTTCTGTTCTCTGCCATGAAGAAATAGGGCAAGCTGTCAGGAGAGCGGATGGGAAGAACCATAGCCAAGTGACTTAGAATTGTACTGAAACAAATAATTTTAATGAGTTTCTCACTGTATGGTGCTCACAAGTATAATGTTAATGTGCAAAATATGATTTGTAGATTTATGCACGGATGGTCCCCATGAGCTGCTGTCAGTCTGTCCTTGGGTTTTTAAGATGTTTTGTGCTTTTTTTTGATGTTGACCTTATGGTTATTCAGTCCAGGAACTGGGAAGATTTTCTCCAGATAACTGGAAGTGCTACTTGTAACTGCAGCCAGCCTTGATTTATATCCAGAGTAGGCCATGGCAGGTGGGGACCTCACAGAGGAACCGTTCAAGGTGTTTTCTTCACCCACTCCTAATCTGGACTTGTCCACCTGTGCATTGTGTTCCATACACAGACTGGGAAAATGAGTGCTTTCTGTCCACTTTGGAGTTTGTGAGATTAGGGAATGTGTGTCGGGGATGTGAGGGGGAGGTCTCCAGCCAGCAGTGCTTGTGTGGAAGTGCCTGTAAAGCAAAAGCATTTCTGCTCCCACTCAGCCTGCAGAGCAGTTGTCCCGGACAGGCTGGGCACTCAGACCTTGCTAACTCGTGTCAGCGGTGAGCAGTGACTGAGCAGCATGAGATTGTCTGGTTCAGACAGTTCCTTCCTTGCCTCTGGAAAGCTTGCACTCCTTGCAGCAGCACCATGCAGGCCCGGAGCTCCAGCGTGCTGGGACCTGGCTCCGTGAATTGCAGATTCCTGCTGTGGGCATGCTTGCTGCTGTGCCTTCTGTCAACTTTTTTTGACCATAGGTTGGTAATGATAACACTTACTGCAACTTTACAGGGTATTCTGGCAGCGGGGAGAATGCAGATATCTCACAAGAGCTTTCACCTGAAAAATCGGTTGTCACAAAATCTGTTTCTTCAAATAAATCATCTGCCCACCCGAGTACACTGCTGCACTGCGCTGATTCCGGACAGCACAAGGGAAAATCGAAAGCGAATGGTGAGAGGACTCTCCTCTGTGGCTTGCTGGTTCTGTCTTTCATTAGCAGTAAATGTGTGAGCAGCACTAACATACTTGAAAATTGGTTCTCATTGTGTGAATTTGGCTATTCTTACTCAGGGCTCTGTGTGTTTCCTTCCCCCTGCCTGACAAGGCTGGTCCCGGTTCATTTTCCGGAGCTTGATGTTGCTGCTTTTTGCTTTGACTTTACCTTCATATGCACCTTAAGACTCTTGCCCTTATTTCAGAAATCAAACTAATTTCACCTTTTTTTTTCCCAATGCCTTATTAACTCCTAAAATAACCATGTTCCAACTTAATAATTAAATATTTCGTATTTCCAAATATTTCTACAAAGTAAGAACTCCTTCAGCGTTAAAAATGGGTGCTTTGCAATGGGTGCTGTGTTTTGAGAGACCACTGGGTGTGGTGATGTGTGGTTCTATAGATACAGAATGATACAAGGACTTTCCGAGCTTCATAATGAGAAGCTCTTGAGTAGCTGTTTATTGGTGTCTTCATAGCACTTCATGCACAGAACTCATAAAAATCTGGCTGCTGTGTACCAGCTTTCATAATTCTTCATATCTCAGTCCGTATTACTGCTTACTGTCACAAACTTACAATAAAAAAGAAAATTTGTTTTTTCTCATGATCTTAAAACTCTCAGATTTGAAGGAAATAGAAAACGTCTGACAGCTGGATTATCTACAAGAACCTTAAATTCCTTATTTTACAGATACACTGTTGAGAACCATTTGGGTTGGTTTTTTTTTTTTGACACAACTCTCTTTGTTACTATACAAAAGTAAAATTTCACTTCAGTTAATTGCCCTTTATAGACCAAACAGGAAACATTAAAAACTACTGAAGTGCAGCTGGTGGTAATGCCTTGAAATGTGTTTCGCAAGTGTGAGCAGTTGGGTTTCTGGAGTGTATCAACCATAGAACACACGGTTTAGAGACTTGACCAGTTCATAGACATGGAAAGTGGTGGAAAATACCGGAAATTATTTTATTTCATCCTTTTCACTATTGTTTTGTTGCTTTTTGCATCTGCCAAACTTGTGCCTAGATCAACCAAATCTGGTGTAAATAAAAGTGAAACTTGTGTAATATTGAAGTGCAGTGTGCCTGACCTGCCACTTCCACAGTACTTAAGGGAAGAGTGTCCTAGTTCAGAGGTGGAATAGGGCTTCTAAACATGAAGATAAACGATTGTGTTGTGTTCTCAACTCCTCTAATTTGAGAACAGATGCTTCTCCAGAAGACGTACTTTATGCCACAGACTGGTGGTTCAGTTTTTGTGTTCTGTGATTCTGTGAGCTAAATGATGAAAGTAGTTACACTCACTGCAGGTGAGACCCCACCATCTTAAGGCTAAAATTTTTACCTTCCATCCCCTCTAACTCATTAAATTATTTTCAAATCATTTAAATACCCCATCTTCTTCCTCTGACCCTCCCATTCTATCCCCAAGGAAGATGCAGACATTGCTTTAATACTGTTGAGGTATGAATCTCAATTTAGCGTGCTGTTCAGTAGAAATTTTCTTGGCAGTTTTATTCAATCTAGGATGCACTGATGCTTCAGTGAAGTAGCGTGGGTGCATTCTGGAAGAATACTTTGTGCAGAGCACTGCCTTTGAGTTTATAGATGCCTTCTAAACAGAAGACGAAATGAAAACAATAATTTCTGAAGCAGGATTAAATTCTGGGTTGGACTCAGCATTTGTGTCATGGAAACATCATTTTGTGAGACTGAGTGGTTCATAAAACAGAACCCTCTTGCCTCTTTTTGAGAATTCTGCTCTAGAAGTGCCAAATCACAGTTTTGTACGAATGGCAGCAACCAGCATGAATCCTGTTTGGTGGCACAAGCCTGGTTTTGTTGTTTATTTGTCTGACGAGACTTTGTGCTTTTGGTTTGAGACAGTGTATGTTGACAGTACAGCTTTAATGACAGAGGCAGTTGAATTGGAATATTTTGAAGGAACCATTAGTGAGACTACAAAACTTCATTATGTAGTAACCTTCAATAAACTGTTCAAACTGTGATATTTCTTAAACTGCACTGTGAACTCATGCTTTTAGGAATGTATGTCGGCATACTTGGGATGAGATCTTGAGGGACCTTTTTTGTAATTAGTCAGGATTTTATATAACTACTTCTTGTACAGAGGATGACACCCTGAGCGAGTCGTCTATGGATAGCTTGCTCTGGAGTGACGACGACGGCAGTCAGGACGTTGATGTGACCACCAACCCTGATGAAGAAGTTGAAGAAAGTGATTTTGAGATTGTTCGGTGTGTCTGTGAAGTAAAAGAAGAAAATGACTTCATGATTCAGGTATGAAGTGGAGGGTAAACGCACATTTCAGTGAATACAGTGGAAGGCGTCAGTGGAGAAGCTTTTCTTTTGTACACAAAATAAATTATTGTCTTTCAAAGTCATAACATTTTTTGGGGTGATTTGTCGGGGTAACTGCTACGAGAGTTAAAACAACTTCTGCTCCATAGTACAATTTGGGATTTTTAATTGAAGGAAAGAGGGAAAATTCACTCCAAGTCATAAATGGTTGGCTTGCCATTTGTAAATTTTTCTAAAAATAGAAGACTTCGAGATCTTGAGAATGCATATTTGAAATCAGTGACTTTTTAGGCTCCCTCCAGTTCAGAGCATTCTTTATGGGGAGTGAGTTAATAGGAATTGGGAAGCAAGGGGCTGGTAACAGGATGTGGTGGGGGTTAGACAGGGGTGTGCTTAGGGTACCAAATGCTGTGCCCCTCACAGCTTTCTGTCAGCCTGTATCTTTTTGAAAATGTTTTGAACAGTCTGGTTGTCTGTTATTGGTGGAGAAATGCCTGACTCTGGAATTACCACGATTTTCAGCTTTTCAGAGGTGGAGTGCCAAGATTGACATCTCCCTTTCACTCTATAGAGCGAGATTCAAGTGTAATTTTGTAATTAGGAAAGATAACTTCCCTGTTTCCTACTCACACTTCAGTCTGACACTTAAAAATTAATTCAGAGCTGTCTTCCCTAAAGAACTTGGGTTTAGATTGGTCCTTTCTTTCTGAAGTTAGGTCATTTTGCTCAGGGTGTGGAGTTTTTGAAGAATGTTGTCGTTTTTTGCACTTGTCTCTGTTGGGATGTTAATTTTAATTTATTATTCTGACAGAAATCTGCTGGCACCTGAGGTACCTGCTTGAGTTTGCTGTGTACCCGTCTTGGCAGCGGAATGAGGAGCCAGGGCCTTTTCTGCAGGGGTCTGGCTGGAGGTTCATTCCTCCCAGGACACGTGTGTCCTCTCCTCTCTTACAAGAGGGAGTGCTGAGCATTCTCTCTGAGCTGTGCTCATTTCTGTGAATGTGCCAAATTCAGAAATAATGCGGGGAAACGTTAATTTTAAACACATCAGCACGTTCTTGTCTGTGAAAGATTGGGGACCATTAAGGTTTAGTGAAATTCATGCACAGTTAAAATGGGAGTTTGTTTGTCAGGTATTTAAACTAATAACTTGCCCCTTCATTCAGAAGATTTTATAAAAAATTTTCTTTGACCTGTACTTGCTTTAAATTAATTGCCTTGAGCAATTTGTGCATTGAGAATGTCATTCATTGCACCGGGATGCAGAAATCTGAGTTTGCATTTATAGAGGTATCTGCCTCAGTTAGTAGAAGTAAATCTGGACAAAAGTACAGAAAAACAATGCAATGTTGGTCAGTGCTGTGTTCTTTCGATCTCTGTAACTGCAGGGAGGTTATCTAGACTTCATTTATGGAGGAAAGCAGCAGTGTAGCATTGCCCTGTGTTCCTTCTGGAGGCACTTGGTTTTTATGGTGAGGCCCAAGAAAGTCCAGACAGACTGTCTTTGTCCCTTTTTTGGTTTTTATACCTAAACATCGGTGAATTCGTGTATGATGCAGAAAACTCTGGGGATGGATATGATGGCCTCAGAGGTGATGGGTGTAAATGGACTTGAGGTATTTTTGTTCTGAAGCTGCTTTAAATACACATCTTTTAAGTTTGGTTATTTCTTTTGTGACTTGAATTTCAGTTTAAGTATTTTTTGCACAACACTGCATGTTTTTTCTCTTCTAAATCTCGTACTTGGCATGATTTGAACCTCCCTACTACCGCCTGGGCAGGGAGTAGCTTCCCTGTGGCGTGTGCAGAGCAGTATCCTGGAGCGAGGCAGCCACAGTGTGCAGTAAAACCTGCAGGTTAAAGGATGGACCTGTGCCCTCATGGGGTGGATATTTAAATACCAGTTGAGTAAAATTAAAAAAAAGTCAGGATGTTTGTGCTGGTTTGAAAGTAAACCAGCAGGAGAAGTTAACCCCACACAAATACCTTGAGAGAGATTTCAGGTCGGAGTTACAGTTTAATAGAAAGATTACAATAAATGCAATAATTACAATAAAACACAAACAACCCACCATTAACAGTTCATCAGGAATAATGCAGATGGGAGTAGAATACAGAGTTTGGTTACAGCTCCACTTGTACCCCAGCATAGATGCTTCACTGGAGTTCTGGGGAAAGTTGCCTGGAAAATCACCAAGTGCAGCCCTGAGCAGGATGGCATGATTTACAGGGTGCAGGTGTAACTAGATCCAGGAGCTTCCTGCTTCTTTTTAGCCCACAGTCTATTTCTCTTGATCTGTTTTCTTTGTTTTAGAACACCTTTTTCTGGCTCTAATTTGTGAA
This sequence comes from Pomatostomus ruficeps, assembly GCA_013400735.1. Lineage (NCBI taxonomy): Eukaryota > Metazoa > Chordata > Aves > Passeriformes > Timaliidae > Pomatostomus > Pomatostomus ruficeps. Next base: position 4,264 of record VYZT01019209.1, on the reverse strand, counting down.
AGGAGAATGGTCCCTCTGCCTGTTTTGAAAACATCTCCTAACTGCTTTAGGACTATTTACCCATTCTGGAAGGCAAAACATTGCTGGTCCCATCCTTCAGAAACTTCTTTCTCGCTAACATTCTCCACTCGCAGAGCTTCTATTTCCTCCACACCTAGACCACTCATTCCATGAGTGAATTATTCAAAATCTGGTTGTCCTTTCTGTCCCTCCTAGCTTGAGGAAGGGCAACAAAGAATATTGATTAAAGTGGTGTTGAACACAGACGAAATGTTTAGCAGGTTGGCATCTTTGTAGTTCGGTGAAGAGCAGCATCTGAGATTGCTTCCAGTTGCTGTAGGGTTTGGTTTAGCTCATATTGCAGTTCTGTACCGGCATTGACAACATCTCTGCTTTTGTTTTATGCTCTGAGAAATAAAGGGTGTATGGTCTCTTGCCTCACTGCTTGTGAAAGTAGTCATTGTTAACTGACATCATAGTTTCCAATCAAAATCGACTGAATATTCTTACGTGGGGTTTTGTGCCATGTTTCAGTGGTCTGTAGTCTAAAATCAAAATTTTGTCTCTCATTGAAGTACTGATGGGGGGAAAAAATGACAGAAACAGTACACATGAATACAGGTTTTTTTCCTGCGTTAGAACAGTGTGGCCTTAAGAACAGTGATTGCATTTTAAATAGTGTAGCTGTGCTAAATAGATCCAAATTACATTCAGTTGTTGCCAGTGTGATTGCCCTGCCTCGGAAAGATGTCAGAAGCTCCTAAAGCTGGTGCAGCTGCATCTGCACTGCAGGTTTGTGTTGGGAGAGCTACCTTTGAAATGGATAAAATGTTGGAGGTACAAGAATCAGTAAAGCAGAATACTGGCTACTCTTGTGTGACATAAATATCTCTGGGATTTGGTAATTGAATGTGGTTTACTGTTTAAGGGGGAAGCTTTTGACTTCAGAAAAATTGATCTCTTTTGGTGAAAAAAGCTTGATTGTTCTGTTGGCTACCGTGGTTATGTACACGTGCATCTCATGAAAGATTTTCATCTCCAAAGGGAATATTTTTATACCTTTCAGAATCTCTGCTTCCACTTTTTAATTGTCGTTCTCCAGAAACATACATGAAAAATGTGTGGGAAGGGCTCAATTTTATTATTGTCCGATTCTGTAATGTGTTTGCTTGTAAGTGGAAGGTGGAGTGTGGGTATGAATAGATAGTTTTGTCTTAAAATATGTGTATCCTGTGTTTTTTAACTGACATATTGGTACTGAGCTCCTCTAGCCTTCATTTCTGTTAATGTGCATTTCTTGACTTTGAACAGTGTGAAGAGTGTCTGTGCTGGCAGCACGGAGTCTGTATGGGCTTACTGGAAGATAATATACCCGAGAAATACACCTGCTATGTTTGCCAAGATCCTCCAGGTACGGGAATTTAAGGTTACGGACCCTTGTTGTTCATGTAGTAAATCTCCTGGTTTATCTTTATCCAATCTGTGTCTGTATCTATCTGTCTCTCAAAAGTTACACTGCTTTTCCCCCTACCTGTGTCTGTCGCTGTAGGTAGTTTTCAGTGACAGATACAGAAAGTTTAATTTATGTGAATGTCCATGAGTCAGTATTTTGGGATTACAGCAGGACAGGAATGGAAATGAATGTTTTCACCGTAATGACCATCTGTCATGTATTTGCTGTAATAAGGATTGTACTGTCTGACTGCGGCACAGGAGTGTAGAAAACACTCAGGGAGCTCAAGCAAAGACTCCCCGTGGGCACATCTTAGGGGACGTGGCTGCAGCTCTCCCCCAGCAAGATAAGGCTTATGCATTCTTTAAAATCAGCCGGCACAGGGCTCCTGGCTCTCCTCAGCTGCGGCTCTTGTCATTGGCTGCATTACCTGCTGCTGCGGTTTGACACTGGGCAAATGCCAGGCACCCACGCACAGCTGGGCACAGGAGAGGAAAATCTAACAAAGAGTTCATGAGCTAAGATAAGGACTGGGAGAAAACACACCAAGGGCAAAACAGGCTCAACATAGAGACACAAAGTGAGTTTATTATGCGCAAAATTAGAGGAGGATAATGAGAAATAAAATGAGCCCTTAAAAACACCTTTTCTTCCCCGAACTCCTCCCTCCTTCCCACTGGCAGTGCAGGGAGACAGGGCAGGGGGTTTTGGTCAGTTCATCACCTGAGT
>VYZT01019207.1:67402-108649 GCA_013400735.1 Pomatostomus ruficeps | reverse complement strand
AGTCACATTTGCACGCAAGGCCTCCTATAAAATTGAGGAGGGCAAGCTTCTGACACTGTTGTATTTATTTGTATGGTTCAAGGTTTATTTTGGGGATATGTAATCCACACACTTCCATCAGTGAAAAGCTAAAAGTACAGAATGACTTCAGTGTTTTAAAAAGCTGAAGTACAACAGTGGCTGCTAAGCCAGAGAAAGTGTTTTCTTTCCTTTATGTTTGGAGAATATCTGTTCTGCAGCTGGGGTTGATGTTGCTGGAGTGAGACTGAGCACGCTGGAAAATTTGTTCTGCCGCTAAGGTGCATGGAGGCAACACACAGTGCTAAGCCTGACAAACTTGTAGCTTTCATCAAAACTCGCGGGACACTTCATAAAGTCATACTTTATCTACCTACTTTATCTATATCTACCTACTTTATCTATGACACCAAGGTGTCTGGTGTCAAATTGGCTCCAGTGACTTTGCCATATTTGAAGTTCTTTAGTTTTTTTTAGTATGTCTGTGGAATAATTAATTACATAAACGGTATTCGTTAAGTGTTTGAGATTTTTTTGGTTGTTTTGTTTTACTTTGAATTTGCATTGGTCCAGAAGCTTGAATGTGTCAGACATCTCTGCTTATCTGGGTAGTGAGTTCTTAACGTGAGTCAGGGTTGCCCATGACAGTTCGTACCCTCGGAGCCCTCTGCTCTGCAGAGGGATGGCAGGAGACATCCTTAAGCACAAGAGTAACTGATGACAAGCAGCAAATTGAACATGAGCAGGGCTTTTACAAACCTTTATGACCAAGTGTGAACCAGGCGCCACTGAGCCCAGCATGAGTAGCTGTTAGCAATTTGAATGGTTAGCAATGTTCATAAACAATGTCAGTCCAGAGAGGGCCAACCTACCCCTAAAAGCTTGGAAAGATCACTTCTGGGGAGCCAGATTTCTTGGAATTAATCAGTCTGTACTGAATGGCGGACTGAAAAGGTGTGAGTGAAATGGCTCCTCCAGACTAGATTGTTACTGTTAACTTTGCTGTGCTAGAAAAACAGGGCCTCAGGTTTCTGTGGTATGCAGAGATGCACTTGAATATACTCACACAGGCTACGTTTGGGTATCTGGAGGGCACACCATGGGTTAAAGTGGAGGCTTCTCCTAATCTCTTTCCCAAGGTTCAGAAAGGAAGAAATCTGTACTATATTAACCAGTCAATGTGGTTAATAAATAAGTGATGTTGTAAATCATGTGAAATTTATTTGCAAACTCTCCAAAGTACTACTATGTTCTGAATTGTCTGGTACTGGTCAAAAGCGACTTGGTTGTGGTGCTGTCAAAACTGCCATTTTTTGTGGCTGTATGCTCTTTTCAATGTATTTGCCCAACAGTGTTTCCTATTTCCTGAATGGAAGAATTCTTCTTTGAGAGAAAACTAGTAGTTCTTTGCACAAACCTGCCTCTCCAGGCATACAGGTGCAAAGTGCAAAGCTGAGGTCATTGCTAGAAGTGAGTTTGCAAGTGTGAAGATATTTCTGCGTGTCAGAAAAATGCCTGAATGAGAAAGAAGTGTAGATTTTATTTCATGCTTGTGTTAGTTCAAATCTAGCTCCATCTTTAACTGTTCAACTTTTTTCTGTTTTAGAGGCTTTTCCAGGTAGCTTTGAAATATAAGCTAGTAAGTACAGAGAGCCAGAGTCCTGGCCAGATAGAGCTTTAAGCATGGGTTTCTGTTTGGGTTTTTTTCCCCCAAAGAAATTGTTGAGCTGTTTTGCTTGAACGTTTTATGTCAAATAAGTAAACTAGCACTAGTTGATGAGAAATATGCTGAACTTGTGTTCTCAAACCTCAGTTTTAAGAGTCGTAGTTTCTAGGCCAGATTTTGGAGGTTTATATTCACACAGAATTCTGCTGTGGAATTCTTGTGGATCAAGGAAAAACATTTTTTTGTCTTAAGGAACACTTTCTTTGCTGGTAGAATTACGAAGAGTCAAAGTGCTGCCTTGCTAATGTAATTGCATTAGTTTGTGGTGTGATGAAGCATCATTGAAAATGCTGGGGCAGTCCATGAAGCCACAGCAGAACGTTTTAACGCTGCCTCACAATGGGTGCATCACTTCGGCAGTTGCTGGAAAAATGTTCTGCTACAGTGCCTGTGACTATCCCTGTACTCAACCAATCTAAAATTACTTTTGTCTTCATCTGCTAAATTTTGTCTGACATATGCTGAGTAGACAAGAAGCAATACAGATTCTGGAACACATGGCTTTTTTGAGAACAAACAGGCCACTCTCTTGGTACCAAAATGCCTTTGCATATCTTTTATGACCCACACTCTTAGGAATATTTCTTCTGCTGGTTGTAACCAAAGGCTGTACTAACTTAAAGTTGCCATATTGAGCTAGATACCTTCCCTTATTTGAAGGTAACATTTTTCTGTGGACATAGAAATTTGAAAACGTGAAACTAGTGATAACCTTGAAAACCTGCAACTGTAAGTCAAATGTTAAACTTAATGATTTCCTTAGCTCTTAATTAAAACTGGACCATATGGTCAGACCAAAGTCCCTTGGGTTCCTACAGAAATAGTGCCGCTCCATCTCCAGGGTTGAGGTATTCTGTCCTGGGCTTTTTTTGGTGGGAACATGTTTGGCACAATAATACCAAGCATTGCATGTGACAAGAGCCAAAAGGACCTACCGGTTCTCCCTTGTACCTCTGAAGAAGTAACAGTATTTCTGTCTCAACCAAGGAACAGTATTTAGGGATGGCATCTCTAGCACTGAATTCTTACTATTTGGGAATGACCTTTTCGTTGTTAGGTGTTAGTCCCTGCATAGAGGTAAAGTGTAACTGCCTGTTTATTTTTATAAGCAGTAAACCTCTTAACCGAATTGGATTAGAAGTGTAGGAAGTAAAGTATTGTGCCTGTCTAGATATGCTAAATCATGCATTGCCCATGGGATTAGAAAGGAAAGAAAAAGATCTGATTAGCTGGCGTGGGAATTTTTTTTTCTCTGAGCAGTAACAAAGTGTGAACAGGTAGGTGGTCTGACATGAGGTACTGGAACTGTCCTGTTTGAATTCGTGGCTGTTGGACGTGATGTACATGGGAACTAAAGTGTGCAAAAAGTTCATTTTGTGTTTATGTATAAATACAAGTTGTATTAGCATAAAACTTGGTTCACCTTGGTTTTTAAGGGGCAGCTTTTAATGTATCTGGACATATTTCAGTATGCCTCTATAAGAAACCCATTGCATGGGACAAATAATCAATTCTTGTTCTCTTGGGTTAGTGACTGCAGTAACATCTGTTCTGTACCTGAGCTCATGAAACAGTATTGAAAGTATTCCTAAAACAACATCCTTGCCTGTCAGGAGTACAGGAAACAGAGGTGCTGAACATTTCTGTGTCTGTGCAGAGCTCTGACATCTCCTAGCAGGCCACTGTGCAGACCTGACCCTGGGCTTGCACAGGAGGCAGCTCTCCAGAGGAATGTAGGTCATATGCTTTTATGTGCAAATGCTGGGGTGATATGTTTAGAAAGGACCAGGTTTTCTACCTTGTATAAAGACTGTCTAAAGTTGGAAGTGAGGAGGAAGAATATAGTAAGATGGTTATGTTTAATAGCAGTGATTTGCAAAATATTCAGGTATGAACTATGGACTTGGGATGCTGACATGCAGAGGTGAGGGAAGCTGTTTTGAGGTTATTCAGCCCTTTTTTTACCAGAATTGCAGAAGGACTACAGTCAAAATGGTGAGTGTCAAGAGTTTAGTTATTTAGGAATTTAGGATAAAGCAGAGGGCTGTTGGATAAATTTGACTTTTTGCTTCCCAATCTCTTTGAGGGTAAATATATTTGCCTTCTTGTAAGAGATCCATTTGTGTGGTGTAGGAGCTGATTAGAAACTGTACTGAATAGTTTTTCAACTTTGTTCCTCCTAAGGTATTTTTTTCCCTGGAATGTGAGTGTGGGGAGACAGCCAGTTATAGCTGAATTTCTATAGCTGAATACTTTTCCTGTCTTTTTTTACTAATCTGAATGAATAATCTAACATGAAATGTTTTGCATCACTGAGAGAAAGATGTTTTTCAGAACTGAAAGTGTTACTACTTCTAGCAACTGTCTGTCTTAGCATTCTCTCTACAAGTCCATGGTCAAATGATCTGGCTTTGTGGGAATGAAAAATTTCAGGTAATGCAGGTTCAGCTAGTTCTGCTCTAACCTTAAAGGCTTTGCAAGTACAAAAATTGTGTCTTGGAAATTAATTCAAATTGGGCCTCTCTTTCTTTATTTAGGGGAAGCCATAATACCCAAAGCTCAGTGAATCTGGGTTCTGATGCTGAAAGATTGCTGAACAACAGCTAAAAAATTCTTTAAGGAAGTGCTTGCACATAGCCAAGATTAATTGAACCAGAGATGATCCTTGAGAACTTAAAAAAAAATCTTTTACAATAGCTTTTTCCAGGTACCTGGGAAATTAAAGTTTACTGGCTTGGAAAGAAGCCTGGTGTAACTACATCTGTACGGCTCTGGCTTGGCAGATGACTTGTATCAGTTTGACCTTTTTGGGAACAAATGTGCTGCCTTCAGAATGAGGCTTTGCCTATCATTCTTTCAATGTGAATTTTTAGGAGTTCAGCATGTCTGATGCTTCAGGTGGTATTTCAAGCTGGATAAAGAACCATGTCCTGGTTTCAGCTGGGATAGAGTTAATTTTCTGAGTAGCTGGTACAGTGCTGTTCTGTGTTTAGGATGAGAATAGTGTTAATGCACTGATGTTTTGGTTGTTGCTGAGCAGTGCTTACTCTGAATCAAGGACTTTACAGGGTCCTGTGCTCTGCCAGTGAGGAGCTGCACAAGAAGCTGGGAGGAAGCATGGCCCAGACGGGTGACCCAAACTGGCCAAAGGGATTTCCATACCAGAGGACATCATTCCCAGTATTATAAACTGGGGGGAGTTGGCTGGGAGGGGCTGGCTGCTGCTCAGGGATGGTCTGGGCATCAGTGGGGTGGTGAGCAATTGTGTTGTGCATCACTTGCTTGGGTTTCCTTTCTCTCTCCTATTATGTTGTCTCCCTTTTCCTTGTTACGTTTTGTTTTAGTTTATTTCAATTACTTAATTGTTCTTATTTCAACCTGAGGGTTTTACCTTTCTTTCCCTGATTCTCCTACCTTTCTCACGGGGTAGGGGAAGTGTGAGCAAGCAGCTGCGTGGTACTTGGTGACTGGCTGGGGTTGGTTAAACCACAACATTATTTTGGGAGCAGCATAATTCCCAAATGTCCTGCTTGGGCAACAGTTGCTGTGTTGAATTGCTCATTGGGCCCCATTCCTCTTGTGAAGGACTTCCCTGGTGTAGCTGAGGAACAGGCACAAAGAGGTAAGGGTGGAACAGGACTCCGTAAGAAATGCTCATTAGGTTTGTCTGATGGCAAAGTATGGCGCCTGGGATGGGAAATGCCTCTGTGCAGGGTGATGCCTTGTTGCCACTCTGTAACTAGGCTGCTTTGCTGACAAATTGCTCCACAGTTGCTTAAGGATCACCATGGCTGGATGAAAGACGTTTTAGAGTTGGCAAATCTGTTTGAAGGAGCATTTGTTGTGCCTTAAGAACTTGAGATTCTATTTAGATCTCTCACCCAGCTATCCTGCAAATCTAATTAACCTCTCCTACCCCTTCCAGAAGTGATCAGTGTAGAGGAGTTCATGAAGTACCATCTACCCTTCATGTCACAGAAACTTGAGATGCAGAAAAGGGTTCTTATCTGGAAGCTGTAGCTATAACAATGGACCTTTGTTTTCTTGGCCCTTGTAAGAACTTTTTTACTTCTTGCCATAAGCCACCACACAGTAGTGCAGGGGATTAGGTCATTTCCTTCCCTTCTCCTCTTCCTGCAGATTATTTGATTAGCATTTCTATTGTATACTCTAAATAGCATGTTCTTGGCTTCAGGCTGGTCCCCCCCTCTATAATCTCCTTAAAACACTGTAGTATGACTTTTTATTAGCAGTGGGACATGGGAACTCCTTGCACAGAGATTACATGTGACGTAACACAATAAAAGATTAATGGGGCTGCCAAGTCAGTAATCTTCCCTTCTTTCTTCTTCCCTATGCACCTGAGGTTAGGCTTCTGGGAACCCCCTAACCGTGTTAATGCCTTACAACACATGAAATATTTTTCTCTTTTGGATATCATTGGCTTTGATCAGAGTTCAGCCTCTCACTTCATGGGAAACAGAGTCCAGGTTGTGTATGGTGTATGTTCAGCATTCAGTATTAAGTGTACAAATATGCCTCCCCTGTGGGATCATTACATGTCCAGGTCTTCTATGGTTTTTACTCCCTTTCTCAGCGTTTCCTTTGGTCTCTGTTCCTATATACCCTGTGTGCAGTAATTTCAAGCTCTTATTCTGAGTGAGGTTTTTATTCCACTCCTTGCCTGTTTTGTTGAATAAAATTATCAACAGCTGTTTAAAATGTCAGTCTTGAAATTTAGTAGTATTATACTGATCACGTTAACTCCAGCATGAAGAGTTTGCCGTTCAGGCTTCTTGCCAGTCCGGACACTGGAGGCCATAGTGTTGCCCCTTGCCCCTATCTGTAAGGCTGTCTTTTTAGCTGGAACAGCAAGAAATTCATCCCTCTTCAAAGCTCATGTTGACTGTCATGTGAAATCACGTAATTGTATCAAACGGTACAGCATCTGCTTGTGAGTCAGATACAAGAACATGACGATACAGCCCTTTATTTCTTTAACAACTTCAAGGGAAGAACCTCCCCTGCAGTTCAGCATCACTTCATGAAATTAGCAATGATATATTGGGCTGCAGATTGCATTGTTTTAGTCTGGCATGGTATCTGTACTCCAGGAGAAATCAGATAGCTTGCCTAGCGACAGCATGCTGCAGGCATTTGCTTCCAGTCCTCAAGGCATGGCATAGTTCTTGTGATTCCTTGAAAATCATTAAACCCTGCTCATCATAAAAGTGGGGGGCAATGTTGACACAAGAACAGCTGAGTAGAGCATGGCTGTGAGCAAACACAGGCAGGGAAACAAAGTGGTTCAAACTCTGTTGGGTGAGATTCGGAGACAGCCACATAGAAATACACCTAGGGGCAAAATAAACCCTCAAAAAAAACAGAATTAAGGTGGGGCATGATTAGCTATAAAAAGGACATTGTGTGGTGTTGCCTGATAGCTCCAGAGGGTCACTAATTTGACGGCAGGTAAGGATTGTTATCTGCAGGACGCTGGGTGGGGTGGTAGAAAGCAAATCCACCTGCAGCTGCTTCTTAGGTGGCTGCAGCATAAACTCATCTGCAAGCTTATTAACCTGACCACTGAACAGCTGCGTCTGTAAAACGAGAATAAAGGAGTTCTAGAAACAAATTAGTCTTTTAAGTTCTGCTTTTCAGGATGAACGCTTTTGAAACAGTACAACTGAAGTTTTACAGCTTGTGTGAGAAAAGTAATGCGACCTAGAAGTGGTCATACCAATGTAACTAATCACTGCAGTTAAATACCTGAACACAGAGCACCTTTTGTACTCTTGGTGCCATATCTGTGTGGTAAGTGATACTAATACAGTCCTGATGTGGTTTTCTTTTTTTTTTTTTTCTTCTTAAACAAAATCACAGGAGCAAACCCTTAGCCATGATTAAAACAGCATTCAAGCTGCCAACTTTGTATAGGCTGGGACGAAATAGAAAATACTTGAAAGTGATGGAGGAGGTGGGGTGGGGTGGCTCCTTCACCCCAGTAAAAATTGCCATTTTAAGTATCTGCACATTACCAGTGGAAAAGCTGGGTTTGTGTGCCAGTAGCATGGGGCCGTTGACTTTTGGCAGGGAGGAGGATTCAACTTAAATCTCAAGACCACGCTTGATGAGTCTCTGGCATTACTATTGAGATGGATGCAGAAGGTCCCCATTCCCTCATTTGCAGTGGTATAGTGGGCTTGTAGAATAAACCCACAAACAGATAAGCACAATTATTTGGGTTGAAATAGTTGAGGATTTGTGTGTGGTTTTGGTTATTCCCTTAGACCCTTGCCAGCATAGTAATCTGATAGCTGTGATCATGACCATACCACTTCAGTGTTCAGTCCTGTGGTTTTTTTAGTGACCAGAAGAGTGGAAACAAGAGAGCACCTGTACATTAGTGTTTCTCCAGGCTCTTTCCAGTGTTGAGCAGCTGTGGCTCAGCCACTTCTGTGAAGCAAAGTGGTATTTTTGTGCTTAGTAATCTACAGTAGGAGAAAAACAAGTGTCTTTGAGCCTATGTATAGTTTTATTATCCAGAATATCCTATGACAAGGTGTTCTGCGGCTGAATTTTCTGGGTAGGTGACAAGATCCTATAACAGGACAGCTGTACAGTATTACTTAGGGGAAAGTTGGCTGTGGAGTACAGGTTGAGGAGAGAGAAAACACGGATCCATTCACCTCGTTCTCAGCAGTGAAGCTGACTTCTGTGGAGCTGCAACTTATGCTGTGTTAGGGCATTACGAACAGAAAAGCTGTTTTGACAGTTCTTAGTTTTGAGTGTTACCCAGTGGCTACACTGTGAGGTGAACTGGGGAAGAGATCCAGCTAAAAAATAACAGAGCAGATAAAACAACTTCTTAAAATGTTGACAGGTCAGTCGATAAAATTGTGTTTAAAAGATTGAGGTGGCAAGCCAAGGAGGGAGCAGCAGAAACAGGAGCAACAGTCCCTTGTACAGCTTGGAGATGTGAAATGTGTCGGGCTGTATCTACATTGCTCGAGCCAGGGTAACCGTGTACCCCTTCTTCATCCACTACAGCTGTGATGCAAAGCTTGATGTGAAGGTTAAGCTGCTCTGTCATATCGTGCTTGCAACAGCCTCACAGCCTTGGCATGATAGATTCCACGAGGTGACTTGGAAGCTGTGGTAACTTGATCACCACTTTATGGCTCAGACATTTAAATTATCCCACCCACTGGCTTGATGCAGTGATTTTGGTGTTGGTGGAATGAGAAATGAGCTCATAACCTGGTCTGGCACATGCAGATTTGCCTTTCTAAACGAGCATCCTACAGGAATGAGCTGTTGCAGAATCATCGGCCGTAACAACCCAGTACACACAGGTGGCACCTGCAGGTGCGTCATGTGTCCAGTCCTACATTATTCGTGGAAACAGAGATAGCAATGCCTGAAGAGTTTCTGCTGCTATAATTCTCACTGTATTAAGAAATTACTCTTTGTGTGGGAGGTGAGGAAAGCTAGCTGGGCTAATAAATTACGGTTTAAGAAAAAAAGAAAAGGTATAAGCATGCATGGGTACAGTTATATAAGAGAAGGAAATAAATCAGTGTTTCTCTGAGAACTTCATCCACAGAGCTGCCAGGCAATTGGGCTGCAGTATTGTTCTCAACACACCCTCTGCTTCCTTCTTTCCTTTTTGGGGCCGGGGGATGGATGAATTGCTGGAGCAGGAGCAGGATGCCGGCTCTGCCTCCAGCCAATGCTGCGTGGTGCCGCGGTGTTTACCCAGCTTACGCAAGGCAGAGCCAGCCCCTCTTGAGGCAGAAGGCGCTTCCCACGGCTGAAGTAAAAGCACACAGAGCAGTCACTCAGTCTGGCAGTTGCTGGGGGCTTAAAGGAGTTGGTGGATTTCAGCTGATTTTTAGCAAGATCGAAGGGTTGGGTTTTTTCATCTCTGCTGTGTAGGAATACTGAAAGGACGCAAATATCCTGGTAAGTGCTCTGCATGCCATCGCTTTTCCCTTTTAGTGTGTGTGGTATTGTTTCAGTCTCTCTTCTAAAAGCCTCCTCAGTTGCGGTGGTTTTCCGTGATGCGGTGGAAAGGGAATCTGAGAGCGGGCAGCGTGTCTGCAGGCTGCCCTTCCACCTCAGAGAGGCACGGACATTCAAAGTGCACAGCATAACAAGTGCTGTTTGATCATAAGAAGTGTCAGTCACTTCTCATTTTTAGGGTGCAGAGCAAGGTGCCTTAAAACTGTCATTACCTAACAAAACCATACCAAGGGTAATTTCTCATGAAGCTGTTAAATATTTGTGTTGTCTAAACAGAAAAAAAGGCTTTAAATGTAATGTAACTCCTATTTTTGCAAGATGATATAGTATGCTATGTGAAAAGGCTTTAGTGTAATACAAACAGCTATTTAGCAGATACTTTGGTACATGAACTGCCTCATCAGGAAGTCTGAGGCTCATTAAAAGCAAAACTGTAACGCTCCAGCATGTAGAACAAGAAGTCATTGTGGGTTTTTGCAAGCCCAGGCTCCTCAGCCATATATTCCAGTACAGGTGCATCAGGCAGTACACTTTCCTGGAGTTGAAAAGCTCCATTGCTTTGTGTAAAAATAAGATGCCTCTGTTTTGGTCTAAACTCTTAGGAAGTTTTGCTCTTGTGGCCGACTCTAAGTGAAAGTTGCAACTGCCTTTTTTTTTTTTTTTTTAAGGTAATGCTTTGTAATTCTTCTGAAGCAGTGGAGAGGATATTGTTAGATTTCTAACTGTAGAGTTCTCTGCAGCAGAACTGTACTTCTGTACCAGTATTGTACAAAGTTTCTTCTTTGCTTGTACTTTGGCAAGGCACTCTCTGAAGATACCAATAGGTACGCTATGGCTAATGAACACCTGATGTTCTCCCAGCATGCCTCTATGTAGTATTGTTTTATGTCTTTTTGATACAGGTTACAGGTAATAGATAAACATCATTTCATAGTCTGAGTGAAGTGGAAATAAAATCAAAACTTTACTGTTTTCAGCATAACACACAGAGTTTGTAATAACAGGCAAAGCAGAAGTGCAGGCAAAACTTGCTGGAGAAAGCTGCAAATTAATCTCGTGAAGCAGCTTGTGTGAGTAGCTGTGACAGGTACTCAGCTGATGGAGCCAGGACGAGCTGTGGCGTTTGGCCCTGGTGCCGGGGGGCTGACGCTCCGCGCGCCGTCACCGCTTTATCCGAAAGCTGACGTGGAGGAGATGGGTGCAGGGGGGTTCGTGCTGGTGTAAACGGAGCAGGTTAACTGGTGAAGAACTTTCTCAGCTAATTAAGGATACAGATAATATTGCAGTGACAGCTTTAAAATAGACACCTTGTGCTAAAAGACAAATGTTTTTGGCTTCCCACACGCAGTCTGAATTACATCATTTATAACCCATAGGAGGTTATCGTGGTTTCCTCAGGGGAGGATCAGCTGTTACTTTTCATAACTGAAAAAAATTCCGGACTATTTTTTTTTCCAGGGGAATATTTTCAGAATTGATTTTTGTCAGTCTGTTGGAGTGGATCATTATTGATTACATAAATTCTCCGGGTTTAATACAACCAACCACATTCTCATGTCATCAGTGGCAGCTCAGAAGAAGAGAACTGAAGTTAGCAGAGGTCTGATTGAAGTCAGGCCCCTGTGCTTAGATGGGTTTTTTCCATCTTCTGAAGAAGAATGCTATTTTTGAGTACTATCCAAAAGTACAGATTCTCATATAGATGCCTATAATAGAAGTCCTATTCTAAAGCACTTGTTCATTGAGCAAGGTTGCTTGTCCTCAAGGCACTGTTCCTGTCTTTCCTGAAATTGCTGAGAACTTCTCAGACTTGCTTCTGAGGCTGGAACAGAACCTGAAGCACAATGCTGGATGCCAATTCAACCAAAACTGCTGTTTCTTAGACTGGAAAGAGTTAGCTGTAGCCTTAGAGCAAAACGGTAGATTTGCTCTTGTGTTTCAAGTTAATGCCCCTTTGAAAGTGTCCACAGACAATGGGTATTTTGTGTGTGTATGTGTGCTCTGACTCCTGCATGACTTGTGTGCACGATGACCAGCCCACTAATGGCAGATGTCCATGGTAAAAAGATGCTTTCATTCTGTTTGTGACAATGAAAAACTCCTCTATTGAGTTTTTACGGATGTTCTCAAGGCATAGTAGTAGATAGCTGTTGCATTGGTTTATGCTTGGTGTCCCGTGCAGGATCAGCTGCTTGCTCATTTCAGAGCTTGGCCTCGTTGTCTCGTTTTTGATGTTTTCATATCATAAGACACTCGGGTGTGTATAGTGGATGACTAAGCTTATTCTGAGTTACTAAAGAAAAGGTGCACAGTATAGACCGAGGAAATAACACGCTATTCTAAAGCAAAAGGCTGGACTGATATTCCACACTCCCAAGGCTTGTTCTTGGCGATTTTTGATGCTGAAAAACTCTCTTTTCTAGAAATAAGAAAATAAATTATCCTTCCTTAGAAAGATAGTGTATGGCTGTTGATCTAAAGTGATAGGGATTGCACGGCTCTATCACTATACCCTCCCTGTGCATCTGTAGTGAAGGATGCAATCTGTAGACAAAATGTGGATAATCTCAGAAGTGGAGTCTAAAACCTGCTGATGTTAAAATTGCAGGTGTGTGTGGGAGGGAAACGTGAGTTTGTTTTTAACTGGAAACAGGGAGAAGTGTGAAAACCATGGTTGATAAACACGTTCTCTTTTTACCCAGTGATCACTTCAGTAAAAACTATTTTAATACAAGCTTCCAAAAAGATAGATAGGAAAAACAGTTAAAGGAGAATAACTTTCCAGTGGTGAAAGTTACCTCACCCATTGCTTAGAAGAAAAGTGATTTCTCAACCTTTGCCTCAGCTTTCAGAAACAGTGATGGCAAGGAGCTGATTCCTTGTTGCTAGCAGTGGAAATCAGTAACATTATTGATATTGTGTGTGAAACGTGGCAACCTGGGCTTGGTGAGAACACAAACAAGAAGTCATTCTGCTGGGAATTACTGTGGGGGTTTTGGGTTGTTTTTTGGGGGGTTTTTTGCTTCTCTCTGGTTACTTTTTGCCTCCTCCTTCTTCCATGCTTACAAATGTCTTCATCTCGAGAGACTAATATTCTGTACAGCTTGTTTGTGTCTCACTGTGACTTTTAACTTCGGTATTTTGATTGTTTAAATCTGGAAATCAAGATTTTTTACTTTGAAGTGGTGAGGTGTAACTATGGAAGGGAATCTGCAGTGCTGAAATACTGTACATGTATTGAGAGGATTTTGGTTTCTGATCTTTCAGTCGCAGGGGACTTGCCTGGTGGAAACTGGAGTGATAAAGAGCTTAAATGTGTAAATGGATGTTGGCAAACTTGGGTCCTACTTGTCAGGTATTGTCGCACTAATTCACTGTGAATTGTTTGTTTGCAGTATGGAGTTTTAAATCCAAATGAAGCTGTAGACAGGAACATGTAAATCTTGAAGGATAAGGGCAAAATCTTGTTTTGTTGGTAATGGAGTTACTTACAATTTATGTCTAACTGGTCAAAAATGCACCTAAAGTGCATATTCCAGTTGTTTGATAATTTGTGTGGACTTTCTAAATTTAATTGTATTCCTAGAATAATTTAGGTTGGGAGGCTGTGTGGCTCAGTCCCTGGACTCAAAATGGGTCTGGACTGCCTCAGATCAGGCTGTTCAGGGCCACATGCAGCTGATCTCCAAGGATGGAGATCTCACTGCCTCTGTGGGTTGAGGGTTTCCCCCCCCATAACAGCTAAACAGGATTTTCAGTGCTGTAGCTTGTCTGTTGCCTCTTGTTCTGTCACTGCATACCTGTCAAAAGGAGTAGATTCCATTTTGTCCCTGTTCCCTCTGGTTTAGCACAGAATTGCTGAGGGAAGAGCTGGATGTGAGAATTGCAAGGGTAGTCAATGGAGAACTGCAAATAGAAAATAGTATAAAAATAAAAACATTGGTAGATAAGATGTCCTGTGCTTTATTTCTAAAAGCCGAAAAAAATATCCAAACCTTAGAAAGTGTAGGTATAGAACATAAAGATAATATTATAAAACTGGAGGGGAAAATTCCCATTTTTTGCATCTGAATCAGCATATCTTTATTTTAATGTACTCATTGACAGAGGACTTCTTTCTATACTGTGAAAGTGGTTTTCTATGCAGTATTTTAGAAAAGGGGTAGTCTGGCACTAGCTACAGTTGCTAGCAGCCTATAATGCTGGCTCTGTGTTTAGAAAATGACGGTAATTTATTACAAAGAGACTTTTATTCTAGTATTTTTAGCTTGCAGCCGAGTGTTTAATGAATCTCTGCTTGGGCTCATTGAATTTATGTTCTCCCCTCCCCCTGCTCCATTTTAACCGTTAAGATACTGCTGTTCTTGCTGCAATTCCAGAAGCTGTTCTTGATCTATGAAACAGCAAACAAAATCTGAAGTCTTGCTGAAGCACCCGAAGGCTAGTTGTGAGTGAGTCTCAGGACCAGGAAAGGCAGCTGAAGGGTTGAGGATGACTGGTGATAGTTCAAAACCAATCGAAATTCAGCCTGTCTCTGTCCCCCATGGGAAATGATGTGTTCAGTGAAGGTGTGCTCTTAACCTCACAGACTCTGAAGCGTGGTTTGGGAGGTCTTCCCAGGGCATAGTCTGGATGCAGGGACCAGTGTTTGCGTGAGACAGGAGAGACTACAATGATGAGACTTTTCCTTCTGCTGGAATGGAGTCAGAAGTCTGTGGCTTGCTTTCTCTGCTATAGCAGTCTTTGCCTTCTGTGACTTTAGGGAGCACTGGAGAAGAGGAAGGCTTGTAAGAAACTGGACTTACATTCCTCAGACAAATTTTAAATGCTTTGCTCAGTTTAGTTGTTATCGCTTTCCAGCCCTTCAAAACAGTTGCACATGAGAGGATTGAGCAACTTATCCTCATTGAACTTTCTCCTGCCCCCAGAGGAACCAGGGTTAAGAATAAAAATGTATTACCTGTTCATGAGTTCTTCCCGTTCCAGTTTCCTATTTTTGATACTGAAGGATTTTAACTGGGTACCCATTGTGGTTTGGGGCTGACTGCAAACAGTTGTGCTCGCCTTTAGCCATGCAAGTTGCTTTACTCACAAAACCTTTTCGAATCCATAATACAGGACTATGCAAAGGTAAGCATTTCCAGGCTTCAGTCTCTCCTTTTTGGCAGAAGCAGAGATCTTGACATAAAGTGTTTGCTGGTGCCAGTTCTATGAGTTTTGGAAGAACGTTGGATGAGATGGGATCTTGTAATTGACATCTTATTCCTTATCAGTGTTGAAGGTTCTTGGAGGAGTTTAGAAGAGTCTGTTGTTCAGACCCTGCTCCAATGAAGGCTGTTCCACTGACGTCTGCAAATGCTGCTACCAAAAGCATTAAAAATGTGACTTGCATGTATTTTGTTCAAACAGTTGGTTCCTTAGCTATATACTGGCATGTCAGAGCCAAGTTGTCTTTTTAATTATCCTTTCCTAACTTTTTGAAGAAGTCTCCTGTGGTCCTCCAGGAATAAAACTGGTCAGGTTTTACAAGAGAAGGCCTATTATATGTTTTTGTGGATCCTTTTTTTCCTACTCAACAGCATTCCTTCCAGTAATGTCTTCACTCAGCTTTAAATGATCCACAAACCTGCTCTGTTTCAGGAGTGGAGATGTTATCCCATGGCAGATTAGACTCATCTCAACTGGGACAGCCCTTGAGTTTTATTTGCAGACATGAAATTTTCCTGGGACTGAGCTTCAGGACCTCATTGGAAGGATATAATTGGTCTTTGTTATTTCTGGGAGCAGAAATATTTTCCTCTTGGGTACAGTGCACCAGGTCAATCATACAGGATGAGAAGTAGTGTGTATGTTGGGCTGATTATTTTTTTAGAAGTGCTGAATTTTGTATGTGCTTGAGTTGAAGTAATCTGGGGGTGTTAGTAGTTGTGAAAGTGGTGTGTGAAACTCATAAAGGTTTTGAGATATATTTTTAAAAAAATGAAGTTCAAACATTTCAGCCAGACTTTTGAAAGTGGGTGAGCAAGCTGTGTTATTAATGATGGCTCTAGATTCCTAATGCTGAAACCTTCTTTAAGTGTAATAACAAGTGGATTTCCACCATGTGCAAAATAAACTTGAGTGGGTTTCTTTAACTGTAAAGCGAAAGAAAATGTTTTAAAGAGGAGCTGAGCAATAGATGTGGGACATCTGTCCTTATACTGATACCTTCTATATAACTCTTTGTGTTGCTGAAGTCTGTCCCTGGAAACTGCTGACCCCTTTTCTTGTTTCTGCACAGTTCTCCGGCCACTTGTGCAGGGAATGCTTTAGAGTTCTCCTTCAGCTGTTCATGTGTTTTCACAAGACTCTGAAGTTGACTCAGACTGAGACTTTTTTTGTAAGGTTTTCATTTAAATTGTTCACTTGGATGAACAGAGGAAGAGGAGAAGCTGCACCAAACCTATTCTTGTACTAATGGCTTAAAGTTATTTTTAATGTTTGCCTTCCCACTTTCTCTAAGTGAAAGGATTAGCTCCTTATCTAACACTGTAATATGGGGTTATACTATTTAAATCTTTGGTTACCGTGTCATGGTATTTACTACTCCTGTGCTGTTTCCACACAGTCACTGCTGTGGGTTTCATGGCAGTATTTGTTGTGAATTGTTAAATGTCAAGGCAGAGGGCAGCTGTTGGCCAAGATGACTTTAGTTGTATGTGAAGAAGACTGAACTGCAGGGGAGAGGCTGTTGAGGAGATCAGTATTGAAGCAGAAAATAGGTTAATCATGTGGGGAGGAGATGAGAACATGAGCTCTTTTAGAAGATAACTATACAAGCAACTACAATGCAAGAAGATTTTAAAATAAAGCAAGAGATGTTGAAGTTGATGGTAAAAATACTTCGTAGAAAATATATCCTTATTTTTATATACAGATAAATTGTGAAGATTTATACTCACTCCAGAAGTAGAAGTAATTCATAAGGGAAATGTGTCTAAAGAAGTGAGCACTATTTAACACCGTATATAGTTCAGTATTAATGTCAGTAAGGCAGCCCTGAGGTGCGTTCACAGGCACAGTTTCAGAGTGTGGTGCTCCAAAGCGGAGTGTGATGCCAGGAGCCAAGGAGACCCTGGAGGACATGAAAATTGTGAACACAGTTAATGTTGTGGGGCTCTCTTTATCAAATGGGGCAATATCCACTTCCATGTGTTGTGACTACTGGCATCATGAAGATTTACGGTCACATTTCCATGTGATAAGTCTTCTTTAGTGTCTTTATTTTAGAATCTTAAAGGCAAAACCTACAACAGTGAGTAACCTCACAGTCCCAGGGGGGTTACCTCTACTCTTGGGTCAGCAGTCTAGAAATGCTTTGGAGCAGACTGTATTCCTTGACTCTTTCCTGTGCCACTGCTGCTGTTCCTGTGTGACAGGGGTGGACTGCTGGATCAGTAAAATGCACTTTCAGCACCAGCTGAGTGACGGGTACCCTGAGGACTGAACCAGGACAGCTGCCAAGTGAAAGTGCTCGCTGCTTCCCAAGCAGCAGAAATAGCTTGGTGGTGTCACTGTCCTGGAGATGGGACACAGACACCTCACAGCAGTGCTAATCAGGTTTATTGCAATGCACTCAGTGGGTCAGGGTACTGTTGTGATGATGTTACGTGTGTGCTTGCCACGAAGACAGGCTGCAGTTAACTTGCTTCAAGCACTATGAAATCTACAGTACCCAGATTTGGAAAAAAGAAGAGATTTGGAAAATAATGAGAAATGAAAGGAGAAACAAAAAGGTTTCTATTTAGTCTCCTGGTTGTGTTATGCAGGCATGATAGCAAATGTTTTGAGGACGTTTGAGATGAGATGTCTTTGCCTGTATTTGTGAGAAGCCCTCCCAAATATGTGGAATAGCACGAAGGAGCAAACTTGAGTTTTTAGAGAGCACTGTGAGCTGATTGCAGATGGCAATCTACATATGCGTGCTGAATATGAAGTTGTAGATCTGAGAAAACATGCTGAAGGCCAGGCTTCTCTGTGAAGGAGCAAAGACTGGGAGAGGGTGCAGAGATAAGGTCAGTAAAGGGATCTTTGCATCAGCTTCTGAACGAATGTGAGCAGGCTAGCAAGCACTGCCACATCCTTTTCTTTGTTCTTACAACACAACCTGGGGACAGATAAAATCTGCGTGATGACGTCTTTGCTGCTAATAACTATGGCCTAGTGAAGGTAGAAGAAAGTGGAGAGACAGCATTGCAGTTGTGATCAGAGCTGATGACAGGGTTCAAAAAGTGCTGTGTGGGTCAAAAAGTGCATTTGCACAGAAGGCAGAACGTTAACCATCAGTGCTAAAAGGGATTAGTAGCTCTTTGAGTTGGTACAAAAACTTACCTGGAAGGACCAAGGGGATGTTTTTTATTCCTGTTAAAGAAAGCCTCAAACAGGCTCTCATCAGCTTTATTCTTTATCAAGCAAGAGCTCTGCTGGGTAGGCTTTCTCTGGAGGAAGGTCAGAGATGAGCTGCATAGGTCAAAAGTGTCTGGAAATGCTCCTAATGAGAGCTGGAAAAAATACAATGCGAACTGTTCCTCAAAGCAGAAGTCTGAGTTAAAAATGCACTTCAAGACTGTTTTCATTAGGAGTTATGTGGAATTCCCTCAGGAAATCTCCTTCAAACAGATGTTTATATCACTTCTGTCTCCGGCTAAACATGAGAGATCACACAGCACACACTAAACTTTTATGGTAGGCTCGATATCAAATTGTCATACAACTTCCTTCCATCTGCAAATCCAGAAACTTCTTGGAAAGCTCTGAATTGGACACTTCCTGTGAAAACTGCTGCCTCTCTAACTAATGAGCTGGTCTTGCTTTGTGGGTTTTTTTCTTTAAATTTAATGTCTATCTGACTCTACTTCTTAATAGCTAAATGAAATATAATAAATGAAGCTATGTATCATTTATTCTAAAAACTAGCATGGAGGAAAACTAATGTGGGTGTTTTAAGGCCATAGTGGAATTTTCTAAATGCAATTTTTTTTGTGATCTGGCAGTTCTTCAAGGCAATTCAACCTTAATTCATGTGGTTTCATATATATGTTTTTTAAAACTATTTCAGGCAAAACCACAACATGGAAAACACAAAATATTGGACTTACTGGATCAGATTGGTGTGCAAGTTTGTGTAATTGGAATAGAATATTTTCTCTTACACTTAATTTTGGTTTTATTTTTACAGGAAATAATGAAAAAAGTGTGCCACAACTCTTGATCAGAGACCTGAAATTTGAGAAGAAGTCATTAGCTAAGCTCATGTTTTCTCCTGATCAAGAAAATCATCCATCAAAAGCACCAGTCAAATATGGTGAATTGATTGTATTGGGGTAAGTGTTTGTGTGTAAGAGAGTCTGAGGGGTTTTTATGCTGTAATTTTGTGGGCATGTTTCAGTATTGTGTTAATCAAGTTGTGGATTTAAATGTGATTAATCGAAAGTCTGTAATTACTAACACTATACCAATTAAGAATGCTTAGGTGCTTAGAATGAAAGTTCTTGTGGGTCTGTATCTCGTGAGAAGCTCAGTAATACAGGAATGATGGACTTCATTCTTTTCCTGTGCTTTTTGATAGGTACAATGGGTCTCTCCCAAATGGAGATAGAGGAAGAAGGAAAAGTAGGTTTGCTTTATTTAAAAGGCCCAAGGCAAATGGGGTGAAACCCAGCACTGTGCATATTGCCTGTACCCCTCAAGCAGCCAAGGTAAGCTCCATTTCTCTGCTTCTGATTTCTCCTAGTGCCATGTAAAGAGCTGCTAGGAAACGGTGCAAACAGCATGAAGTTCTGACTGTGAAAAGACTGGTTTGTGTTTATCCAAGGCTTTTTAGTACCTGTCAGGGTTAGCGAGAAACAATTCGGCAGAGAAGATTTGGTGCCTAGTCCTTGCCATGGCCAGAAAAAAAAAATTCATATTGAAACATGAATGTTCTGGGCACAGGCTACTCACATAAAACATTTTCTATTTTTTTTTCCTTCCAAACTCACTACAGCCATCTGTTCTAGACTTTGTGGTTTTGCACTCACTCTGCTTTAGGACTAACTTTGCTTCACGTGCAGCTGACTTTTAAATGATCCTTTGCCAAAGCTCCACGTGCTCTTGCTGCTCCATCCAAGGAGTAGGAGGTAGGAGTTCCCCAGGGATCAGGACAGGTGGGTTTTGCAGGTTGTGTTTCATAGGGCTTGTAATCAGAGTTCCCATTAGGAAGCAGTAAAGGAAGGGCTTGGGCCCTGAAGTTGAATTGTATTTCATGTCAGAACTAATACATTATAGCTGAGGTAACACCATGAAATATTTCTGTATTGTGGCTTTTGAAGTGTGTATGCAATTGTGTTCAATAACTAATGGAGCATTTCTACTAAAACAATGGAATTTGAAGATGCTTAGTGGTTGTTTAGAAATGCCAGTTACAAGGTCAGACCTTTAAACAAACACAGTTAATGTTAAGTATTTGACTCCCAGAATACCTTAACACTTAAGGAAATTGACCCTAAATTCAGGGAATGCTGTTAAAGTATTCTGAAATCAAAAGCATTTTCTAACCAAAGTCCTTGTAGTAGAATTATCTTCATAGGAGATTTGTGAAAAGAACATTTATTTTTGCAAATTCTTTATGGTCTGGTAAGTGCTGTTTAGCAGCACTTTTAGAAGTGTTTGTCAGTTCCTGGTAGGTAACTGCAGAATGAACATCTAGACTAACAAACTGAAACCTTCGCTACAACTTCTGCAACCTATGTTGAGTTTCTCCATTTTACCCTGCTTACCACCACTTTTTTGTCTATCTATCTTAAATCAGTCATTACTGATTTTAGTATTAACTCAAATCCTGTTTTTACAATGAAATCCCTAAAGTTTTGTCCTTACTTTGCTGTTGACCAGGTTCATGCTGAGATGGCCGTGAAGGTGTTACATTCAGTTTTAGCCTTTGCATTTGGTTGTTTTGTCCTTTTGTGTTCAGGCCAGCGTTGCTTTAACAAAAACATGACTAACAATATGCCCTGGCTATGTGTATTTAGTTGCAGCATGTGATGAAGAGACTGGTTTAGTCTGTTGCTGAATCAATCTTTCAGCTTTTTTTTAATGTCCAGGACTGGGTTTTGTCAAGTTTTAACTACAGGTGTGTCATTAACAACCATCTGCCTTAATGCATTAATTAGCAGAACAGGAGCCTGGTTATATCTATATATATCTATATCCATTGTCTGCTTTGCTGCTGTATAATTATTGTGCACTGGTTCAATAATATTTGGCATTTTTCCATAGGCAATAAGTAATAAGGACCAACACAGCATATCTTACACTTTGTCTCGGGCCCAGACAGTAGTAGTCGAATATACCCATGACAGCAACACAGATATGTTCCAGGTATGTGAAGTAAATGTGTAAGTGCATTCTCACTTTTGGTTGTTTCAAACAAAGCATCCTCTCAGCAGACCTTTTCCCTCAGACCCAACAGTTTGTGTGTGTCAGTTCCTGCACTCACTATTCAGAGCAATTTAATTCTGTTCGTTCCCAAGGCCGTCCTGTGAACAAGGCTCTGTGTCTGTACATCTCTTCTAGACTTGGGCAAAGGTGAAAGTTGGGGTTTTTTGTGGCTAATGCACAAGATTATGGTTTTGCCTTTGATTGCTGGTCTGCAAGTCACATAATCTGTCTCCTAGTACCTCCTTGCAAAATGAAGAGTAAAGGGCACCGTTCTCTTTAAGCACTTGGAACTTTGCTTCTGGCATTTACAAAGGGATTTGGGATCAGCCAGTTGGAGACAGGGTAGAAGAAATACAGTGTGGAAACACAGGAAAGCTTTTGGCTCAACTAATACGAAAAATACTCTGAACTTCTTTAAGCAAACCCAGAAATGTCTAAAGCACTGCGAGATGTGAAGTGAGGAGCCTCAGTGCTGATGCTGACAGTTCACAACAACTTCGCTGCAGTTCCTGTGTGCATGAGAAGGGACCGCAAACACATTTGCAGCTGTGGTGTGCCCTCATATCTTATAATTGTTTCCTGTTTTTCTCAAAAGGAAGGGTTTTGTTTTGGGGTGGGTTTTTTTTAATGTGTTCTTTGTTCTCTCTGATTCCCAGACTGTGATCTTGAGTAGCTTTTTTTCCCCCTGCCCTTTTGTTGCCACTAGTTTATAGCAAGGAGTTTTGCTGTCACAGCATTTAGCTGTGACGCCACTGCAGGATCTAAGGAGGTGGGAGGTGTTGGGAAGTGGTGGAGGAAGCTGCTTTGCAACTGCAAATACTTACAAGAGAGCAGGAGGGCTGTAATGAAATCACTGCAGCATAAGCTATTGTTTGTGTGAGTGTTCTCTCTTCAGGCGTGCTCTGGCATGTGTGCTGCTCTGAAATCGCCCCTGGCAGTCCTCGGTACTCATGGGTTATCCTGCCTGAGAAGCAATAGAAAAGGACATTCTGACAAAGCAGTTTTAGTCTCATGAAAACTCTCCAGCCCTCACCAAAAAGCACCTCAAGCTTTTTGGTCTCTTGCTCAGCAGTTAATCAGTCTTAATATAACCACCTACTTTCAAAGAGCTTGAGAACTCTGGAAGTGAGTGAGTGAGCAGTAGAGTGTAAGGGGGCTTTAAACCCAGCTGTGTGGGTGTTTGGGAAAGAGTTATTGGTTTTCTTCTTACTTTGTAAGGAATAGGACAAGGTGAGTTGACTGGGAAAGCAGTGATCCCCGTACAGTTCTATCAAACTCGGTGCAGTTCTATGGGACTGCAAAACTCGCGGTTCCCTGCAGCCAGCAAAGGAGGCACAGCTGCCAGGAAAACCTGATTGTAGTCAGGTGTTACATTCTTGTGTTCTGAGTGTGTAAATGTAGCCCCTCTCCACTACAATCACCTGGTACCTGGTCTTTCACAAAAGGTTTGCTGCTTCTCAGTGCCTGCCAGAGCTGAAGAGACAGCTCACAGAATCTGATTTTCATACATCCACACCTTTACTTAGTCTGGCACAGTTCAGAATGTTCTGGGCATGCAAGATGACTGAATGTCACTTTTCTTCCCTCTGACTGCTGTTCCCTGGCTGTTTTGGTGCTCCTGCAGCTGGTCTGCCTGACCCGAGTG
The DNA here is from genome assembly GCA_013400735.1 of Pomatostomus ruficeps. Classification (NCBI taxonomy): domain Eukaryota; kingdom Metazoa; phylum Chordata; class Aves; order Passeriformes; family Timaliidae; genus Pomatostomus; species Pomatostomus ruficeps. The sequence continues at coordinate 85,778 of VYZT01019207.1, read as the reverse complement.
TAACCTCTCTGATGAGAAGGCCTTCAATGGGAAATCATTTCAGAATTGGCTTAATTACATCATTTCATTCCTCCTTTCTTCATTTGGCTGTATCCAGCTTTCAGAACAACTTTGATCATTTGGAGGCAGAAAACTTTATCAATTCAGATGAGGATTTAGAAACCTAAATTGATAGATTGGTGAACAGGAATGCTTTGAACTGTAACGTCATGATTTTTGTATCATTGCTTTTAAGTGTTTTCAATATTCCTAGACCCAAAGACAAACTTCTGATAAGGATTTTTTTTAATCCCTTTCCAGATTGGTCGGTCAACGGAGAGTCCTATAGACTTCGTAGTAACAGATACAGTTCCTGGGAGTCAGAGTAATTCGGACACACAGTCTGTGCAGAGCACTATATCAAGGTTTGCCTGCAGAATCATATGTGAACGTAACCCTCCCTTTACAGCAAGAATATATGCCGCAGGATTCGACTCCTCAAAAAACATTTTTCTTGGGGTAAGGGAATTCTTTTTCCTTTTTTTTTGCCCTGCTAAAAATTCAGTGCAGGCTTATTTTTTAAATTAATTCATAGCTCTACTTCAGTCAAATTAAAAGTTCTCACTGATGTAATTTCTTTTAGGAGAAAGCTGCAAAGTGGAAGACATCAGATGGGCAAATGGATGGACTAACAACAAATGGAGTTCTTGTTATGCACCCCCGTAATGGATTCACAGAAGACTCCAAGCCAGGGGTGTGGAGGGAGATTTCTGTGTGTGGGAATGTGTTCAGCCTCCGTGAAACCAGATCAGCTCAACAGAGGGGAAAAATGGTGAGAGGAGTGACCAGTGTTTTATGCAACCTGCTTAAAATGGTGCAGCCATAAGGGGTATAGCTTGGGCATAGAGCTGGAATCTGCTGGAATTCTGTGTGGCTGTCAACTCTGCAGTTAGTTACACTGCCTTTTATGTGTCTGTCTGCGTGCACAAAGGTGTCTTGCTCAACCAGAATAACTGACTGCGTTTATCTCCAAACTAGTACTTAATTGCACATCCAGGCTGCTCTCCTAAACTGAGTTCCCAATCTACTCTCCATTTCTGCAAGCTCTCCTAGGTCTGTGCACATTCTACAAGTATTTTCCTGATTCTTCCTTGTCAGTTTATGCTTTTAAGGTTTTCACACTTTTCCTTTTTTGTAGAATAATGAAGAACAGTTATAATTTTATTGGATATTCATTTCCATGTTGGCTTTCTGAATTTTCCCTCTTCCTCTTGTTTCCAAAGCATTGGTGACATTTCCAGGGGATATTTAGGTTTGGTGTGACTCGGGATGTTTCAGCAAAAACAAATACTACATTGAACACTTTAAATGGTCTCTTAAGATAGGAGTGCTAACTAGAGGAGGGGAAAGCCATGTGTAAATGTGTGTTTAAAGAAAACAGTCTAAAATATGATGGAGAACTAAACCAGGCTGGCGCTCCTCCTTCAGGCATTTCAAGTGACGTAGTTGGGAGTGCTGTAGGGATGGAATAGAGAGGAGTTGTTAAGATGGGAGAGGAGCTTTTCTTGACTCAATGTGGTCTATTTTAATGCACACATTAATCTCTTAAGGTGTTAGGGTGGGTTTTTTTCAAAAGAGAGCAGAGGGAAGCTGATACTGGGCTATCTATGGGTGTCTTGTGTAGACAGTCAGAAGCTGCTCGAAACTTTGGTGGATCTTCCAGGCAGATTGGCATTGTGGAAGTGCACGTTGTTACTCTGCAGAGACCCTTAGGTGACAGCTGTGTGTGTCTGTGTCCATGTGAAGGTTGAGAACGAGACGAACCAGCTGCAGGACGGCTCCCTGATCGACCTGTGTGGGGCGACACTGCTGTGGCGCACGGCCGAGGGGCTCGCGCGCACGCCGACCGTCAAGCACCTGGAGGCTCTGAGGCAGGAGATCAACGCAGCCAGGCCCCAGTGCCCCGTGGGCTTCAACACCCTGGCCTTCCCCAGCATGAAGAGAAAAGATGTTGTAGACGAGAAGCAGCCGTGGGTGTACCTGAACTGCGGCCACGTGCACGGCTACCACAACTGGGGGAACAAAGAGGAGAGGGACGGCAAGGACCGCGAGTGCCCCATGTGCCGCTCCGTCGGCCCCTACGTGCCTCTGTGGCTCGGCTGTGAAGCGGGATTTTATGTGGATGCCGGACCTCCAACTCATGCATTCAGCCCGTGTGGACACGTGTGCTCAGAAAAGACAACTGCATATTGGTCCCAAATTCCTCTTCCTCACGGTACTCACACTTTTCACGCAGCCTGTCCCTTCTGTGCGCATCAGCTGGCTGGTGAGCAGGGTTACATCAGGCTCATTTTCCAAGGGCCTCTTGACTAACACAGGTGTTCCCAAGGACTGCAGTGAACTGATAAGCTAAGCGATTCTCATTTTTAAACCAACTGTTTTTCGTATTCTCTGGGCTTTGCTGGTTTGCATTAAGATGAAGAATTTTTTGGTTTTTTTGTTACAACAGCTAAATCCCTCTTTATTGAGAAAAGTCTGGAAATAGAAGAAATGGGGGGAGAAGGGGGAGACCTCCTGCTTTTTTTAGTTAATAACTACTTCTGAAGAGGTGAAGGAAGTGTTGTAGAGCGAACTTCGATGCCTTCAGTTTAATGGTTTTTGAATCACATGCCCACAGTGTTTGAAAGGTGTTTCATTCTTTTTGTATATGGAGGGTAAATAGTTCAAAGAACATTAGTTTACAGCTTGGATGCAAACATTGTAAAATATAACATGTATATTAACTCTTTTCTATTTATCTTTATTATTGAAAATATTTAGAATGTTTAGAGAGTAGCATGGTCATAGTGTGTTACATCCAGCAATTGGATGTGTAGAGTAGTTCTGGATGGAGAAGAACGTGGGATGGAAATGGTAGAAAAATCTTCTAATCTAAAATACTGAGTTCTTAGAATAGTTAAAATGCTTTCTAAACAAAGCTAATGCAAATTATGATGGCATAAAGTTGTGCTTTAACCGTGTTGAAAGGTAGCTAAGAAGGACTTCTTAAAATGTCTCTTTGGTAGGACTGTACTTAAGATCTGGTTATGAGGAGAATATTTACCAGACTCTTCGAATATGCAACTTAGTCTAGATTAAGGATTTTTTTCTCCCTTCACGCTAACACTTCTCTTTATTTAGCATTAGTGACATTTGTGAGGGTTTTTCCGATGTTAAACATGAACAGACCTGGAAGATGAGGCTCATTCTGTTCCTTGCTGTTTTGGGGGGGGTGAGGGGAGAGGTGGATGCACCTGGGCACCTGTGTGGGGAGCAGCTGTGACTTGGCCACAGTCCCAGCTGGAGAGGGCTTTGTCAGCTGCATGCTCAGCCTTCCACCTGCTCACTGGTGAGGGGCCTCGGGCCTGGCCTTTAGCCCTCTGCCAGGTGCAGGTGCTCGTCTGGGCCACACGTGGAACAGAGGTGGAGCCTGGCACCCAGGGGATGTGTGCCTGTGTCCCTGCAGCCTCGGGCGGCTGGGCACAGCTGGCAGTCTGCCGGGAGAGCTGGGGCTGGGCTGGGCTCAGACCCCCCGTGTGCGGTGCTGCCGTGGGCTCGGGTTACTGGTCTCTCTCTGCTCTCCCTTTCCTCCCCCTCCTCTCCCTCTGTATCCACCAGAAAAGACCGGTGCACTACATGCAGCTCTGCTGCCAACCCACTGTGCTTCATGGCAAACACACAACCTGACCTTTTTAGGATTGATTTGAGCTTTTTCGGCCAGCTTCATACGTTTTTTTTTTAAAAAAAATATACTGTATAATTGACAGTAACAAATTTCTGTACTTTATAGCAAAGCTTTCATTTTTCTTTTGAAGCTGTTCTAAAATTTTCTTTGTTTAAAGAGACCTGTGTTGCTTAGGTGTCTTGAATTACTTACTTTGACTGTCAATTATTTCTCCATTTTTAAAAAGAAATTATATATATTGTTTGGTTCACTCAGGAAATGCATGTGTCAGGAAACGTGTACTATAAGTTCAGTTAGCTGTCATGTACAAGTAACTGCTGTTACTCCCTTTCCATAGAAATATAACTGATTTTGACATTTTCCAGATTATATGCATTAAGTAATGAAACTTATGCAGCAAGAAATCCCTGTATTGTAGTTGTTCTAATCATCTTATTCAAACTATAGTATACTGTAGTTTTAATTTTTATTTGCAAATTAATTTATTTAAACTACGTGAGTAAACACTTTTCAAAAATAGAAGTTCTGGGACTGTCTGTGGCTTTGTTTCCAAGGGATGGGAAAGATGGCTGGAGATGGCCCTTCTGTTGTCACCTCAGGTGTCTCTCTGTTCTGCACATGTGGATTAAGAGCACAAAGAAGCAGCAGCTGTAAAGACTTTGGACATTCTCCCTGGTCATGGCTTTGAATGGCTCCTTTCAGATGTGTCCTCTCAATTTTGTGTGTTTTATATTTAACTCTGTGTTAAAGGTGAGATTGTTGTTTATAAGACACAGTTAAATGATCTCTTCCCTGAATAAGTTACAAATACGGAAATATAAGCAAAAACTGAACTAAATGTCTGGGCTCTTTTAGAATGACAAGAGCTCTTGATGACATCTTCCACAAAATCTAAGTGACACTTCTCTGGTCCTGATCTTGTTGACTCCAGGAACATGAAAAAGCAGCAAAGGACATGATGAGAGCTACAAAGCAGTATGAGTAACACAGAGCTGAACTGTGAGCACAGCTGGAGTGCAGGATGGTAGGAGAAATGTGGAAAGTGGTGGTGGAGGCCCAGCTGGGGGCTGGGTGTGGAGCCAGGGGTGCAGTTGGGTACGTGCACATCTGACTGCAGAGGGGAAGGAGAGAGGGTCTTGCCCAACATGCAGCCCTCGTTAAGGCCCTACCCCATTTAAGATGATACATCATGCTTACACTGTACTTCTCTACCCCACTCCTCACCTCCCACCCCCCCAAAAAAGACATCCCAGACGAAGGTGTTTGAGCAGAACTGGCGGTGGCTCTGGGGAGTGTTAGGCTAAGGTCACTCTTCAGTCTGCCTCACACTCTGCCCATTCTGTATACTTTTCTTGACCCAAGCTGGGCTTGTTAATCCCATTTTTAAAAGGGCAGAACATGGGCATTCAAATGCTTGAGACAGGGAAATCCCACTGTCAAAGGCAGCATAGCAATGGTTGAGTAGTTTGAGGATCAAGTTCCATCACCAACAACAGCAGCTCTGACTGTGGTTCCCTGTTTGAGTTCCCCCAGACTTCTGTTCTTCGATAAACAATTGCAATAGCCCTCTGTAAATGGTAAAATGAATTTCAGACTAAAAGTACTCAAACAGATGACTGAAGCACTCTGAACTTTAAGGCCAATCCTTTTGAATAAATTTTGGGGCTGCAAGAGGTGGCACTGTGCTGGCTTTGAGACAATCACAGCTCTACTTGTGACATCCTGAAACAGCCCCTTGCAGCTGCAAAGACCAGCCCCAGGTGAGATCAGCGGCTTTCACCTGCATCTGACTCGACTGGCAAGAAGCATTGATGATGCTACCAGCAAATGGGACAGGACTGTTCCCTGGGAGACCACTGCAGGTATAAGGAACTGATAAGGGAATGCATGTGAAAATGACATTAAGTGCAGGTACTTTTTTAGCCTCAAAGCTCAGTGAAGCCCTGCAGAAGCGCCTCTGGAAATGAGCAGCAGTGTTCTGGTTTGTGTGTGGCTGCTCTGTTTGGGTGGTGCGAGGTGTAAAGCAGGTGATTTAATGAACTCTTTTGCCTTTCAGCTGTAGAAAATTGCACGGATTTAACACTGGTGGGAGGCAGCAGCTGGCTAATAAAGCCCTTTTGTTTAGTTTTCTTGTTTTTTTCCCAAAGCAGAAGTGGGGTAGCACAGGGTGCTGGCAGTAGGGCAGGAGCACAGAGACAGGGAGCTGTGGCTTTCTCTGGGGAGAGCAGAGTGCTCTGGTTCCTTTGCTGACTTGGGTAGTGGAGCAGTCCCACGAGTGCCTGGTGTGGCCTTGAGCCACGTGGTGCAGGCTGGGGATGAGGCTTCCCAATGCCAGCTGTGCTGGGCTTGTTGCATCTGCAGGAATGAGCCTGGTCTCCTGGAAGGTTTAACATGAAGTCGCCTCAGGAGACTCCTGTGTTGGAAGGTGCTCTGCAAATCCCATAATGATCCTGCCATGGCATGCTTGATCTCCTTCTGAAGTGACACTTTCCAGGCTCAATTCTAAAAATACATTTGCAGTTTTGCAATATAAATCTGCCCTGATGACTACAGCTACTTGCATACTGTCTTTCAGCCTGGATTAGGCCTGGTTGCTGTTGAATTAGACCAGATTCTGTGGTCCTCGTCTTGGCTCATCCCTTTCTGTAAAAACACTGGCAGAGCTCGTCTATTTTTAATTGTAGCACTTGGCTTTAACATAAGGGCTGTGATCATCCTAGAAATGCAGTTTCTAAGGCTCTTCTGTGACTGTAGCAGATCGCTTGTACCCGCACTGTTGTGCATCCTGTGAAGATTTGGGAAGGCATCTCTGCAGTGTCTGTGGTGGTTCCTGTGACTTGGGTCAGGATCTCTGGCAAGAGTGGCCTCTGCAGGGGCAGCAGCAGTCCTGCCCCTTCCCAGGTGCTGCTTCCAGGGCAGCAGCAGGAGCTCAGGCCCCTGTTTTCTCCTGGAGAGCAGCTCTACATCACTGTGCTGTTTGGGAGGCTGTATCCCATGGTAACGTGGCTGGTGACACAAGCCGAGCAGGGAAACACCGATGGGTGCTACTGCAGCAGGAGCAGGAGCTCCCTCAGCTCTGCTGCTTCTTGGTCTGGTCCCATCTCTGGCCTGAAAGCAAACGGGGGCAGAATTAAAGAGCAGAAAAATGATGCTTTTATTCCCTCAAGCCTCAGGTGCCTCTGTGAGAGCAGCCATCCCAGCCCAGCCCTGGGGAAGTGCAGCAGAGCTGGTGGCCTTGGGACATACCTGAGGCTGGGATCAGTGCAGTGTTAGGGAATGGCATTAGCTGTAAACCCCAGTGCCTGAATCTTTATGTTCCTGCCTCGGACCCCCTGAGCTGCTGCTGCCCATCCTCCTGGTGCCCTCCAGCCCTGGCAATACAGCCCATTCCGCAGTCACCAGGAGCAGGTGTTGCAGAGGCAGGTCCTGTTTGCCTTGCCCGTGTGGGATCAGGTCAGGCATTGCCTGGGGCTGCATTCCTCGAGGCTAAGCTCGAGGGAAGATGAGTAACCAGAGGCAAAGTGCCAGCTCTGGCAGTCAGGAGCTCCCTGCCCACTCCCTGCCATGCTTCGGTTTGCTGCTGTTGTGCCCAGCTCTCAGTCCTCATCCTACTGCTCCTCTTGCAGGGCTGGCAGGAGGGGATTGGAACCAGCACCAACATCACTGTTTGCTGGCTGTGCTGTTTGCCTGGCTCTGCTGGCGAGGATGTGTTTGTGGCAGCAGCGAAGGCACCAGCTGGGTTCTGCCAGCCCTGCTGAGGACCCATCTCCCCAGTGCGGGGGGCAGAGATATTTCACAGGAGTACAAATGACCTCAAGATGAACTCAAGAAGGACTTTCCTGCTGCAGAGGCAACTCTTCTGTAATTTGACAACACCTGCAATACTGTAATGTTTTTATTTTGAATACTTATGCTGATTTATTGTCACTAAACAGCTCTGAGGCAGGAGTAAATTATTAATCTGCTCTGACTTCCTTCCTCTACCTTGTCTATGTCTGTAGTACCAGCTCTGTGAGATCGCTGCTGGAGATCTGCTGCCTTCCAGAAAAACAGTGAGGGTTTAGAGTTCTCTGGAGTTAGAACCCATGGCAGGATGGTCTGGTTTTCCTTTTTGTAGTGGAAAGGTCTCCTGAAAAGGCTCCCCCTCTTCCAGCCCTGGCACGGTACACGCTGGACTCCTGAGGATTCCCCATGAGCACTGCACGGAGCTTGAGCGGCACAGAGGGAGGAGGGAGGACATAATAGTTTACATTGTCAGTCAGATTTAAGTGCAGTTAAATCAGTAGGAAAAGCTTCTTTATGTGTGTTTTCTTTACTACTCACTCCCAAGATTAACTGTCTGCTTATTTATGTAATTGTCTTGACCCTTATATTTGTTTCTGCTTCAACACCCCACCCCCCAAAAAAAATTTAATCAAATTCACTTTTCTCTGCAAATGTTTTATCTGGAAGTCTCTCAGTCATATTTGCTGTGATTGTCTTTCTTTAAGTGATTCTATTAAAGAATGTGACTTCTAATGCATTGAACCATGTTGGCTAGACCCAGGCCCTGCAAAATGTATTTTGAGGGTTTCCTTGGGTATCTAGTTTTCAGCCCAGATAGCGTTTCCCTTCAGTCTGTCCTGGAAAATGCCGGAAAACAAGCTGGTCAAGGATGAGGGAAGAGCAATGGCTTTCCTGGGCTCTTGGGAAACAGCTCATGAAGGCTGAGTCTTCTGTTAAGCCTGTCTCTGGGCTGAAGGGATCCACTTCTTTCCCTGGATCATGCTCAGATTCCAAGCACCTCCCACTTCCCAGCTCTTTGTAAAATAACTTTAATATAACCACCTTACAAATGGGAGCTACCCGTGTCATTCCCTTTGATTGGCTGCAACTGGGGAGCTGGATGAACACGAAGCCTTTAGTGCTTCCATATCTACATCTCTCCAAAATAATATTTTTAGCTGATCCCAGAAGATTTGAAACAAAACAAATGCATGCAGCAATATTCTAAACTTGCCTGGATGCAAAGCTAAAAACTGCAGCTTGCTGTCATGTGCTGGATGAAAGGAATTGAGTCAACTCATCCTTTCCAAAAATCCCATGCTTTTTTTTTTTTTTTCCTTTTTTTTTTTTTTTTGCTGTCGTGTGGGAGGAGGAGAGAATTAGTTATTCAGTGGAATGAGGACAATTAAAAGCAAATGCAGCTTCCAGCGATGCCATCATCTGTTCAGTTTGCCCTGAGCAACACAGAGGCAGCCTGGCTTTTTAATTGGTCCCTTTCCCCTCTCTGGCCGGGGCTTCCCATTGGCACAGGGGCTGGCAGTTTCCAGAGTCTCCACAGGACTGTGATGCAGGTGTGCCCATCCGAGTTTTGCCTGGACAATCACCTGAGCTGTGACCTCAGAGGGGCTGAAAGGCTCCTAACTCCTGTGGATTGAGAGGCCACGGTCTCTCCTGCCCGGTCTGCCTTTCCCTGGAGTGTTGCTCTGTTCTGTAATGGGGGCATGTCCATGGGTCTCACCCCAGGATGAAGCTGTGGTGTCACCTTTCACCACTGCTGGAGGATAAATGCTGCCTGAGATGGAGCACAGGGATGTGGAGATACGAGCCTTCCCACAGCCTGTGGCCACAGTGGCCACCTCTGCACAGCAAAGCTGTTCAAGTAGCTTGCTTCACTTCTGGAGGGGAGCTAAAGCCATCAGCAGGCCTTTAAATGCCTCATAACCACCCAGGGCATAGATGTTTAGTGCTCTTTCACTTATTCACATTAAAAGTGGATCCAGAGCAGCTTTCCTGAGGAGGCAGGATCAGCAGTACCAAAGACCTCGGCTCCACCATCGCTCCAGGGCCTTTCCATGTTACTCAGCGTTTTCTGCCGGCGTCACCCCTTATCGCTTGGAAATCTCACTCCACCTGTTCTGGAGCAGAAGCAGCAGAAGGTGTGTGCAGGCACCTTTGGGCAATGATGAATCGTGCTCATGGCAAAGTCCTTGTCGGCTCCTGGCCGCTGCCTGCCAGGGAAAGCCTCACCAGAGCAGGGCAAGTGCCTCCACAAAAGTGGGGCTTGCCTGGAGCCCATGCCAGCCCTAAAGCAAAAAAACCCAACCAACCACCCATCCCCTCTGTCCCTACACCAGTATTGCCAAATGCACATTATGTATACAGTAGAGTGTTTTTCATACCGTGGAGGCCTGGGATTAGCGTTCCTCACAACAACACAAATATATTTATTGCCCGTGTGTATCTGCATTTTGTTAGACTTTTAACTTTATAGGCTAATGGTTAATAAAGCCAGGCTCTATTTATGCTTCTGCAGCAAAAAATATGTTGAATAGTATCACGCAAGAGGCTTAGGATCTGCTGGCCCCAAACAGTCTTTCAGCTTGTAATTTAGGGGCTCATTCACAGAATAGAAGGATAAAACTGGTATGTCAGAGGTTGGCTTCCCCAGGGCACAGCAAAGGAAGAGAAGAACAGCTATGGGAGTCCCCAGGATGGGGAATACTTAACCTACCTTTGCTCTTCATACTCAAAAAAATCAGTGTATCTGGAATTCCCTTACTATTTAAAAGGAAAAAACCCCTAACAAACAACAACCACCAATCAGAGTTCCCAGGTTGCGTCAAACAATTTTTTTGCAAGTTTTAGATGCAAGTTTCTTTGCACCAGCTGATTTAAAAATATATTGCTCATCATGTAACCACAGATCCATGGAAGGTCCTCTCCATGTGCCTGCCCTGTGGCAGGGTCAGTTCTATCCAAATACTTCTTGCAAGGGTTCGACGTGCTCAGTCTTTCAAAATCTGCTGTAATGGAGACTCCACCACCTCTCCAGGCAGCCTGGCCCATGGTTCAGCTGTAGAACTCATACATTTGTATCTAATATAAAACTGTGAAACTATAAACTCCTATCTACTGAACCAAACTGAAGAGCAAGTTGGGACCAAATACGTACCTGCTGTTCGGGGTTTTCTTTCTTAAAGAAACAACTCAAAGCAAAAGCTTTTGTATTCCAGGCGCTTCTGCAGAGTTTGGAAATAAAGCAAAAAAAGCAGCTTCCTGCAAAAGGTATTGATCAGCACCTTCCCCTGTGTGACACTGAATGAACTTGTCCAACAAATAGACCTGGAAGAAATAAAAACGGGAGGCAAGGTGCCTACCAAGCCCTAAACCTCTGATATTCATTTTATTAAAATTTAATGAGGAGCTATTAATAATGAATGCAGCCAGGAAGATGGGAGAACAGCAGTGGAATGGCCTCGAGATTCCTCGTTAGCCAGATTTCTCTACAGAGCTGGGAAGAAGAGGGCAGCTTTCAAAGCACGGGGAGGCTCCTGTGAGGGACAGCTGGAAGCAGCAGTCTGCAGCAGGCTCTGTGGGCTGCACACAGCGGTGGGAGAATATTTTAAATGGTTTTTTCATTAAAAGCTGAACTGGAGGTGAGTTATATGCATGTCTTGTAGGAAAAGATGCTCCTTAATTCCAAGGCCTTGAGTGTAGCACAGGGAATTGGGGTCATTTCCTTGCTGATGGTGATTTCCTGTGTGAAGTTAACTCTGTCTCCGCGTGTCTCCCATCCCACGCGGTATTATCTGCATAGAAATGCAGTGTCCTGGCTCTTCAGTCAGATCTTGGGATGTTCCTGTGGCAGTGGCTGATGGGACGGGCAGGGCTGGGAACGTGATGGATGTTACACCTTGAGCATGAACAACTCCGCTGCCTGTTCATCTCACGGCAATGCTGGCTGGGCCCGGCTGCATTGCCCAGCATGATTCAAGGGGAGATGCAGCACATCCGTGGCTTCCCTTTCCCAGTTGCCAGGCCAGCTGCCTTATCAAAGAGAGGAATGGAGTTGATTAGACACGGCTTGGTGTTTTTTAAGCCCCTAAGCAGTTGCTTCAAGGCTTATGTGAGTCTTTAAAATTAATGCTGTATGTGGATGTCCCCCTAAATACTGCTAATAGGTTCTCTGGTCCTGTGGGACCTCTTCTATTCCCTGGAGTTTTTAGTGTCATTCATTTGACAACCATTTGATTTGTTTCTTGAGGGCTCCAGAGTAAATTTTACTTGGCCCTGCTGAGTCTGGATTCCTCTCAGCTCTCTTAGGCTGTTGTTTAAGCTCTTCTCTTCCTCATCTGGCCTGTATTTCCTGTCTCTGGTTCTTACTGTGAAGCGTGTTAATAAGCATCTGGATGCCATTAACATGTTTTGTGAGAACAGAAGCAGGATAAAAAGTAGAAATTGAAAGCAGAGCCTACGTAGAAGTAAATCTGTGCTCTTTCATGTTTCCATCAGGAGCAACCTCCCAGAAGAAGACATCTTTGCATCTTTCTCGTGCTTGTGAAACAGAGCCCTAGGCCTGACTAATACCAGTCAGGTAGGAATAAAAACACAGTTTGGACAAGGGAGTTGCTGTGTGGCAGTAAGAAATACTCCCAAGGATCCAGGAGGCATTAGAAAGAGCTTGGCTGTGGTCATCTCAAAAACCCCTGTCCCAGTAAGCATTCCTCTTCTGGAACAAAAAGGGGCAGGACAGAAGAGTGCTGATCACTTTTCCCCTCACTTTTCAGGGCTGGGTGAATCCGCAGAGCATATCTGAGTCTCTTTTGAAAAGTCACCAGCAGATGAAGTAATTTGAGGCGTCACCCACACCACAGTTTATTCAGCCAGCTGCGTAGGTCTCTGAACAGAGGTGCCTTTTAATGCAGCATGTCAAGCACTGAGAAATGTCACACTGATTTTGACATACTCCCCACCAAGTATGATGTGTTTTCTGTTATGCGTTGTTGTCAAGGTGAAGAAATGAATTAGCGTGGATTTTTAATTGCTTCGATGTTGAACTCTGATATAACCTGGAAGGGAAACATCATCCTAGATGAATAAAGAGGTGGTGCAAGAGCTGATCACCCTCCGGTGAGAAGCCAAGCTCTGCAAATGCAAGGAGGTGATTTCAGTGTTGTTTCTATCTCTAGCTCCTTTAAATCAGTTGCTGGGTTCCTACAGAGGCTTCTGCTGGCCGCTAGCAGACACCAGGGGACAAGAAAAGACTCGATTGTCTGAAATCCAGGTACTCCTCATTTCTGGAAGTCTGGGGAAAGGCTGCCATCTGCTGTCATGCAAAGCGATTGCTGGGAATACATTTGACCTAAATCAAACCCCAGCAGTCGAGTTGAAGCTGAGATGAGCTCATGGTAGGAGCAGAGTAAAACAAGCAAAGACAAACTGCGCGCTTAAAGACCTGGTGATGCTTTTCACACAGATCCCTCTCCTAATAATGGCTGTTACCTGGCACACCTTTAGAGGAAAAAATCTTCCTTGTGGTCCCCACCTACTTTAATCCCTGGGATTTCCAGTCAAGGTCACAGACAGGACTGAGGCACCATTCAGAAAGCTGCTGGCTGGGCCAGCCTGCAGTGAGGACGCTGCTTCCTCAGTTTAATCTGGGAACCCATGTCATTCCACAGCCTCTCAGTCGCAGAGTTTTAAAATGCAGAAAGGTGTGTGGTTTTCCACTCAGCAGGATGTGTGTGATACCTGCACTAGCAACGAGTGAACTTGGCTGTACCCTCTACCCACAGGTCTTGCAATTTAGAGCAGAGCAAAGTCTAAAATCATCTATAACTCAGGGCCTTTATCTCTGATCTTTAAAATAAAACCTGTACTGAACCCTGTGATATCTAGAATCAAATTCTTCTCTTTAAAAGTCACTAAGATGCCAGCCCTGCTCCCTCAATTGGCATCACCAACTTTGTCCGCTTTTTCTGCACTTTTTTCTTTTTTTTTCCCCCAACCATCACTTGCTTTGAAACTGCACATTCTGACTCCCAAGTAATCTCAGAAACAAGAGCTTTTTTCTTGTCTGAGGTGCTGCTTGGACCAGACTGTTTCCCATTACACTTTCCTGAAAGCATCCCACTAGAATCCCTCCTTTTGTAATGTTGGAGTGGCCGTGTTCAAAGGGAGCACTGCACAGAACAAAGCTAGCCTGGAAAGCTGACATAAAGAAAGCCAGAGCCCCTGATGACTCAGGTATTAATGTACTCCATCAGAATAAACTGCTTGATAAAATGGGCTCACTCCAGATACAGAAGAAAGAGCTTTTAATTTTATGCAGCCTCTTTATTGAAGACTGAGAGAATCAAGAAGAACTGTGTGAAATGCAGCCACATCTGCAGCATGTCTGAGGTACTGGGGAATGACTTGGAGCCAGGAGGAGCTCTGCTGCCCGTGCAGACATGGAGGAATACATGCCAGGGTGTTTAGGAGCAACAGGAGAGACGTGGCATCCCAGTTTTATGGGTTGTCCTTAGTTATGACAGGGTCTTGATGAAGTCTATTAAGAAACTGTCCTAGAAGGAGCCATGCCAGGTGGTGGCCCTTGAGGTGGGCCAGTCATGTCTTCTCTACATAGGTCTGAACCTTAGCATTTGGTTGACATGATAAAAATAATCTTCAAAATTGTCATCTGTGTTGATTTTGAGAGCCAGTAACGGTGCCCTATAAAACTGCCATCCCATTCTGCATGTTCCTAAGCTCCTGTCTTGGAAGGTTTCTCGTTGCACTGAGCACCACGCTCCACTTAAACAAGGCCTGGAAATATGTTCCCTGCTATTGGCATGAAATATTCAGTCTTAATGTCCCTTCACATCACTTAAGACAAGAGGAGCAGAAACTCTCCATCTGCCTTCTCTGCACTGTTCATTATTTTACATATTTCTTTTATATCCCTTGCTTCCTCCAAGGAGAGCTTTTCCTCGAAGTTTGGTTGTTCCTATCATTGTTTAATGCTGCTCTTTTAGAGACAAGATTACCCACTGCACTCAGGGTTCCTGGGGGACCTGCCCCTCTAATTACATTTAATCACTGTATTTCCTCACATTCCCTATGGATTGCGGTACCTTCTTCGGTTTTTCACAAGCTGAGCAAAGGTTTTCTATGGAAAACTGAAAGTAGTGGTACCAGGATCCTGTAAGCAAGGACCTTCTAAAACACTAAAACATCCCAAGAAAGGAGCCCAGATATTCCTAGAGATGACTCAGCTTTTACAATAATTGGCTTCTAGTTCTGCCACTGAGCAGAAATAAACATTTCCTTATTTTTTTATTGTCTCTTGTATCTGGGAAAACATCGAGCTACTTTGCTCTTTTTACTGTTTGTTTTCTACAGCAGAAAACTCACTGTTTCCCATTTCTTTACCAGGAAAACTCCACAGAAGACTCCTGAGCTGGCGTGAGTGTAGGAAAAAACCCTATCATATTTCTGTTGTTTTGTAAGAATGCCAATTTAACTCACATAGATGAAAAAGCAGAAGTAGGAAGATTTTCCTGGCTAAAGCTACTTGGGATTGGAGTTTTTCCCTGGGAGAGCCTCTGTGGGACTATGTCCTGTGTGCCCAGGGTAAGGGTGTTTGTTGGGCTGCGTCACGCTGTCCTGCAGCGCTGACGTGGCCCTTGGCAATCAGTAGGAAGCACAGATAACTGAAACACTCCCATAAAAGCAGACTTTAGGGACATAAGCTGTGCTTGAGGAGGCAGACTGACAACAGGTCAAGTGAACTATGGCTGACTGACTCACAATTTCCTCACCTCAGCCACTCTGCTGGTGAAGCGATGGCCGTTCTTACCCACAGAGCGCGTTCAGGCTGCGAGCACCACGGCTCACAAGCCCAGCCACGCCATGTGCCTTGGGGAGCTTTGCTGTGCCTTAAACCAGCCTTTCGTCTCAAAGTCTCCAGAAATCACCCACTGGGTCTCCTGCGGTCTGGAGGAGAAGAGGTTTCTCAGGCTGGACTGGCGTTGTCACTGCCACCATGGGGTTTAGCTGAAAGGTGACAGTCAGAAAAGCAAGCAGCAGGAGGCAACCCCATGGCTGTCATCCTTTCCTTCTGATCCACAAAGATGAGGCAGCTCTAGTTCATTTTTCCCAAGGGGAACAGAGGGCTTTGCTGTTAATACGAAACGCAGCAGAACAGTAACAACATTTAGCTCGGAGATAACGTCAATGAAGCGTAAGGTAGAAAATCAAACAATTTGTTACTTTTCCGGTGTGAGCAGATAACAAGACTCTTTTCATTGCAACTGGAAAATATTAAAGGTCATGGGAGGGTGCATGGCTCAAATGTCACTTTGAGGGTATGGCTTTCCCCTGCATCTCTGACACAATTAATCACTGGCTATGAAAATACCTTTCTGGTGCAAGAGAAACACAGACCTGAGGTTTGCAGCTAGATCAGGGCTTCCTGGGCAAATGTCAACTGAGGGGTAAAGCCAGCTCTACGTAAAGGTCATTTCATGCTAAGCAACTGATGCAAAATTTCTTCTTAAGGCTGCTCTGAGCAATTCAGAGATGAACCCGTCAGGACAGCTCCCTGACTCGGTGAAGATGCTGCAAGAACATTGTTGTGAACCTCACCAGCTGAGCACTGAGGTCAGTCCTGCACAGCCAGACCTGGCTCTGGCCCAGTTTGCTGACCAGGACTGGACACATTTCAGCAGTGAGTGGATCAACCCATGATTCGTACAACGGAGGCATGGAAAATGGTATCCATGTTGCAGGACTCACGTTCAGCTTCAGGCTGACCCATAGGGCTAGAATGGGGAAAATTCCTTTACCACTAAGCCTGTGGGCTGGGCTTACCCCTCAAAACCAGTGTTTGTAGTTAATAATCATGTGCAGCTGCTTCTCTGCTGGGGATTCCCTTTCCTTTTGCCTCTCCCCTCCCATCTGTCTCTTTTGCTAGTGCAAAGTGGTTATGCAGATACTCTCAGGTCCAATTCCAGAAGGTCAGACTACTGAAAGCAAACTGTGAACTCCGTTTGGGCAAACCAAACGTTCCAGCTCGCTTGTGAGTGGTTGCAGCAGCCATGGAGATACCCCCAGCCAGCTGGCAGCAGTGCTGAGGCAGGAATGCCATGCTCAACCCACACAGCCGAGGACTTTTGTCTGGGGCAACAGCAAGTCACATAAAGCAGAACCCCTGGGGAGGACAGGACTAACACCACCTCTCTCCTACAGCCTCTCCAATCTCCTTACCTTTATCCACCTGACTAAATTCTGCAAACTCAGTCCGTCTGCAGCCTGGATCAATACACAGCAATCAGTTTCACATTATGGCCATGATCTCTTTGCTCACTTTATTGCTGCTGTGTCATATTTTAGGGATTAGGAGACAGACAGACTCCAAACTAATGTGATCCCCCAAGGGGAAAAAAACCAGAAAAACCCCCAAACCACCATGTTTTGCCCATGAGGAGTGTGCCAAATGTGTGTCTGCAGTCTGAGCACAGCAGAGGCTGTAAGGCACAAAGAGATTTCTGCCAGGTAGTGGAAAATGTGCTATGAAAATACTGTGAGTGAGGTTTGCAGGTTGCTGGAGGGAAATCCCCATTGGCTTCCTAACAAACACTTAATATTTAACATAGTTGTATTTTTTGACTGCTTTGGCTGTTTCAGCTTCCAATGAAGTCTGTGTGAGCTGTGCTGAGCCAATATTAACTCCAGAAAGCCAAGGATGGAATTTTGAAGCATGAGAAGGTACATCTTTATTTTCTAAAGCATGTCTATGAAAGGTATACGGGATGACCACTGATGCTGAAGCCCATAGTTACGAAGTCATAGTAATATTAAATTACTCTTTCTTTCTGTTAGTGCCACGTTTTCTGCTCTTTAAATTCATCTTTTTAAAGGGTGAGCACTGGAGGTCAGACACGTCTCTCAAGGAAGTCACCAAGGAGTCCCTGATCCTGGTGATACTCGTTTGGGATTTATTGGCTGAGTCTGCGAAACAAATTGTACCGAACGAACCTCTGCCAACCCTGACCACCAAGGAGCAAAACAACATCCTCAGGCCAGTCCGTCTGGGGCCAGCACCAGACACAAACACAAGTTGGTGAGCTGCAAGCCCGGGCGTGAACCCGTGTAACCCATGGGTTTCCACACTGCGCATTCACACAGCCCATAGCCACATGCTTCTGTTATTAAACACAGCCGGAATCGCTGCTGTTTAATTAATCAGAGTTTCCCTGTGCTTTGCTGACTGTCACGGAGGAGAATTTAAGCGTGTTTAGGGCACGATCAGGCATGAAGCTGCTACCGCTTCGCTGGCACCTAACGCGTCCCTCCATTTCAGCAGCTTCTCCGGCCTGACGGAGAATTACAGCCCAAAATACAAATCTGAGTAAAACCGGCTGCGGAGGACCCGCGGGGGGTGACGAGTGCCCCCAAACACCGGGCCGGGGCTGTGGGAGCTGCGGGGACAGAATAGAACCGCAGGTCCCCGCCGGGACAGAACCGCGTATCCCTGCGGGCACAGAACCCCAGATCCCCGCAGGCACAGAACCGCGGATCCCGGCGGGGACAGAACCCCAGATCCCCGCAGGCACAGAACCAGATCCCCCTGGGCACAGAACCGCGGATCCCCGCCGGGGCAGAACCGCAGATCCCGGCGGGGACGGAACCAGGGATCCCCGCCGGGACAAAACCGCGGATCCCCGCCGGGGCACAGAACTGCGGATCCCCGCGGGCACAGAACAGAACCGCGGATCTCCGCTGAGGCAGAACCGCGGTTCCCGGCGGGGACAGAACCAGGGATCCCCGCCGGGACAAAACCGCGGATCCCCGCCGGGGCACAGAACTGCGGATCCCCGCTGGGACAGAACCGCAGATCCCCGCGGGCACAGAACAGAACCGCGG